>JAZGTJ010017622.1:0-11597 GCA_036877575.1 Botia almorhae
TATGTATATTGTTGATTCCCTTTTTCTTCATTCTAAACTAACTTTACTGTGTGATCACTAAAGAAATACTCAGGGCCTTATGCTATACCTCTGCACTGTCCTAGTGGAAGGGGGAGGGGACAGTTTTCTAAAAGTTAGCAGAGCTGGATGTTGGATATATATTTTACTCTTACAGATGGTAGAGGAAAGTGAGGAAAGACTGACAGAAGAACAGATTGATGAACTTATACAGAAAGTCACAGACATTCTACCCGGTGACCCCCAGAAAGAAGGCGATGCATCTGCTGACCCTGAGATGGAGACAGACCAATAGCTCTGGGAATAACTTCATTTCCTTTCCTTTCAAACACAGAAAAGTGGGCTTGATTTTTATTGACTGGGCTGTTGAACAAGCTTACTGTTACATTCATTATATTAATGTGAATGCAGGTCAGCCTTGGTACATGTTGAACAAAAAAAGTGATATTTAAGAAAAGGCTTTGTGTCACTGACTAAAATAACCTGTATTTTTTCTTGTCAATGTACGTTACAAAAGCATATGGCTAGGAAGTCATTGATTTTACAATTGAATCTAAATATGTAATGAAATAATTTAATCTTTTACACACATCCTCACTGATGTCTTTTCTGTATTTCTCATCTTGAATTCAACAAAAAGTTTGTTGTATAATCAGTGACCATAGGTTTTGAATTGAGGTTTTGTATACATGTTTACCAAGGCTTGTATCCATAAAGTGTTTATGTGATATTTGTCCGTTTTAATCATATATAGTACATTTTATTTCTGTATATTTTTTCATGTTTCAGAGCAGTCCACAAAACTGATCACCACAATTAGGTAAACAAATCTGTCCCTCGATCTCTATTTGCTAATAGGAAGTGTATTGACTGCCGTGTCTTCTGTGATTACAAGTTCTGTAATCACGTTGCATAACAATACGTTTACATTTATTCATTTAGCAGATGCCACTTACAAATAAGGCAGCGTTTAACTACAGAACAGCTTTTTCAAGTAGGAAGAATGAATAACAGATGTTGTTTTTGTTTAACGTGAAACCGAGTAAATACTTGTACATGAAATACATGTTTTCATTTTTCAAGATAAACGGAAACAGTGTGAATAGATTTCAATATCAAAAGAACCGTGAGAACGTAAATGTACGTGTTGCTCTAGTTCATCTCTATAAAGAACCTGATTTGTGACAGCCATGACATGTCACGAAGAGAAAACTGGCGAGCCAATGAGAACCGTTGAAATTGCTACAGGCGTTTGCTGTAACCAATACAATCTGCGCGAATCTCGTCAGCGCTAGCTGTGGTATGTAATTCACATATCGTAATTTAAGCGTTTTATCGGTAATGCTTGAATATGGTTTGTGCGTAAACTTATGATTGATTAGAATTGTTCTTACAGAATATGATTCTCCTTCTGAAAATCAAAGTTTCATGGCTCAATGCTTAGATGATTTTTACGTCCGCATATCAGCACACAGTCGTGCTTCTAGAGAATGCAAAATTCGAGAAGTTGCACTTTCTATGCGGTAAGGCATGGTTGTGTATCCGTTATCTTCCTAACTTAACATTAATAGTGTTTTTAACGCGTTGTCAGGGTTTCAAAAACCTAGCTTTTCCTTGTTACAGGCTGTCGTGTTGGCAAATAACTTCGATCTCAGGTAGATTCTGTACCCGACTTCTCTTGCAACCATTTTAAACGTGTCGTTTTGTTACACGGCCAACGCATACAAATGCGCAATTATTATCGTAATTACCTGTTCAGCTTTATTCTTTATTACACATGGTCGTCGAACCCGACTGTATATGAAAGGTTTTGGGTATAGTCAAATGTATTGGCATAATACTGTTCCAAAACCAGCTTATGAATGTTCTGCAGTTACAGCTCTGTCTACTTGTTGCGTTGTTACAGTACGTTCATGTTATATTTCAAGTTACAGATTGCACTGAATCAATCAGTGGACACATCAAGCTTGGACGCCTTTTATACGCGTTGAAATAAAATTCAAAATGGTATTTTACAATGGTATCCATTTAGGCTGTGGTTCAAATTTTTTATACAGCCTACCTAGACATCGGCTTTAGACACACACGTGCCGTTCGAACGCTCCAACCATACACACAATGCTGTCTAGGTAGGTAGCAGACCAGGTTTTGAAACAGCCTTGGTGTTTACCTTTAATATTTTAAGATGAAGGACACCAGTAAGCAACAGATAAGATTTGGAAGCGAGATCCAATGTGCTTCATTGAATATGCAAATATGTAAATGTGTGATCACGCACAAAATGTGTCATCTTTGTTTAACCCAGCATCGCAACTAGGAGTAACCACAGATGCAATCCACAACAGGATGTGCGTTTTGATGTTTATAGGTGTCCCCACTAGATAACACGTACATGTTTTGCCAAAGATTAAGGTACATGTTTGTAAAAGGTGCTGTATATCGGAAGTGGTACTTGCCTCTTTGTGTAAAGGTACCATATCGGACAAAAAATGTAACCATAACGTACCTACTCATGCATACACCGGGGAAATTAAGTATGACACCTACAAAATACATGAAGTCTGTGCAACTTTTGTTTCACAGCATTAAACAGTTTCACACGTGGTTATTGCAGTTCTTTTTATTGCACAGGAAATGTTGGGTTTTAGTTTCAGGCTTGCCAATGCCGTTCGTGTAGCTTCTCATTTGCAGCACTCAAATTGGACTGATTGCCTGACACTACACTTAACTTGTACTGTACTGTTTTTTGATGCGACATTTTATATACAATGTATGCTAGTAGTCAATGCTGAAACAGACCTACCTAAATTGAATGTTATTTTGTAACTCTTTTCACAGGCGCAATGGTGCTAACAAAGACCATAAGGCTTGAATTACCAAGCCTGAACATATTAAACCCTCAAGCAAATACCTAAAGGATTGCTGCCTAAATTTTTTTGTCCACCCCTTTCCCCCAAAAACGTAGTGCTTTACCTAAACAGCCTTTTTGCATTATTTTACTCTGAACCTCTCTGGAAAGCATTTACTGTCTTTCCAAAATCACTTGTGATATTTTTCCCTTTTATCTGTTATATGTATTTTCTTCTAATCTACCTCTTTGCTTCCCATTCTTATCTTCCTCATACCTTTTTTGCCATCCCAGGTCTATTTTAACTGCAGAACACATACTCCCTATTTCATAATCATGAGAAAACAAACTTGCAACATTCTCTTTGTCTGTGTGATCATCAGCTCCATTGCAGTATTTTATCTTGGCATCAGCACATTAGAATGTCCATATTCCCGTTCTCATACTGCACAACAAGTGTGGCCTGGTAGAAACCTTAGCGACTCCTTACACCTTTCTGAAGAGTACAATGAGGAAACCCCTCTAATTTTTGTTGGTGGAGTCCCCCGTAGTGGCACCACTTTGATGCGAGCCATGTTGGACGCCCACCCTCTCGTACGATGTGGAGAAGAAACCCGCGTTATCCCCCGGCTGTTAGCCATGCAGGCCACCTGGAGTAACTCTGCACGCGAACGGGTCCGTCTTGATGAGGCTGGCGTCACAGATGAGGTCCTTGACTCCGCTGTACGCGCCTTCCTGTTGGAGATTATAGTGGGGCATGGAGAACCCGCCCCAAGGCTCTGCAATAAGGACCCATTTGCTCTGAAGTCCCTCTCCTACCTCTCCAAACTCTTTCCGAGGGCAAAGTTCATCCTGATGCTTCGTGATGGCAGGGCCACCGTACACTCCATGATTTCCCGCAAGGTGACCATCACTGGGTTTGACTTGACAAGTTACAGGGACTGTCTGGTGAAGTGGAACCGAGCAGTAGAGGTGATGTACGACCAATGCCTTGCTGCAGCTCACGGGAACTGTCTGCCTGTGCACTATGAGCAGCTGGTGCTGTACCCTGAAAGGGTGATGCGCAAGCTCCTTCAGTTCCTGGATCTGTCATGGGACTCCACCGTGCTGCATCACGAACAGTTTATAGGGAAGGCTGGTGGAGTTTCATTGTCAAAGTGAGTGATATTCTCACCTACTATATATTAGCTGTCACAGTATTTACACAAAATGTTTAATTGTATTGCCCTTGTCTTATCTAAGAGACCACAGAATGTCATAACGTGCATCTTTCCACTACGCAAATAAGGTTAGCCTTTAATTGCTTCACTGGCTAGCCTTGACAATGCTTCACTGGCAGCCTGCCTTAACAATGCTTCATGGCATTCACATCCTAAGACATATGTTTCTGTGTTATGAAATGTATGATACATCTATAATATAATGGCTAAAAAAGATGTAATGTAGTTTATACCTTATTTGTTTATAGGTTCTATGTACACCTACGGCTTTTTCAGGTTCTTCTTTAACGTGTCATGCATGCAGTTTTACATTTCCTGATGAGCACTATTAGTAGTCTAATTCAGTGGTTCTCAAACGGGGGGCCACGAGATGGCGCTAGGGGGCCGCATAAAAATTTCTAGTTTAGAAAATTATTTTAAAACATTTACCTGTGTGCAATCTGGATTGTCCTTGTAAAAAATTATGTATTAAAAAATAATATTCAAAAATAATAATAAAGTATTTTATTATATGCATGTTTAATATTCAACATCAGAGAAATATGGCTACAAAGAGAATTGGTGTACTGGCATTGTATAAAGTCAGTATAATCAAAAATTCTTAAAGTAAAATCGAAAGTTTGACAATGTTTTTGTCATGAGTTTTCTTTTGGGGGGGGCCACAAAAGGATTGTCCTTAAATAAGGGGGCCTCCTGCTGAATAAGTTTGAGAACCACTGGTCTAATTTAAACAAAGTAATATGGTACATTATGAATTTGAGATTTTTTTATTACCAAACATTTTCAGGAATTTTTGGTGAGCACTAATTTAGTAATTGAACTGGTACTAGACATTTAAGTCTATCTCCACCAGAATATATTGTTAATTTAATTATAGCATTGACGGTTCTTACGGGGCAACTTGAAATATGGGCATGCCTGAGTTAATCACAAGAAGGCAGACCAGCTCAATAGCATGACAGCATAGACAAGTTCTTATAGTTCTTATCCTAACTTATTATAGATAAAAGGTCTGTGAATGTTCCTTGTATCTTTATCGTGTCTCTGTGTTTCTCCTCTAGGGTGGAGCTGTCAACTGACCAAGTAGTCAAACCAGTAAATTCAGAGGCTCTGTCTAAATGGGTGGGAAAGATACCTGCTGATGTGGTGTCTGATATGGCCAACCTTGCACCAATGCTAAGTCGATTGGGTTATGACCCTCTTGCCAACCCCCCAAACTACAACAAGCCTGATCTTGTATTCCTAAACAATACAAAAATAGTGAGCTTGAACTAAAATTGAAGGAAAAAAACACATTGAAGCAATAAAACATTTGCGTTTTTGTTTAAATGCAAATGTTGTAAAAGGAAAATTAAAGGAAAATATTTGCTTGTGTGATGTGTGCTTACAATAATGTTGCTTACTGTTATTTGTGAGCTAATGTTTGTAGCTTTTGTTATTTTTGTTTGTGTTAATGCATGTGTTGTCTGCTTACCGTACAGGAAATTGTTTTTGAGGAAGTCAACAGTTCCACAAAATGACCATTTTTTGTTTATTTGTTTGTTCTCTTTGACTTAGGGATTAGTCTAATGTCTATGTAGGCTTCTTGTTCTGAGCATGACTTGCATATTGGTCACCACTCATCACTGAAATATGAAGGACTATATGGATATAAACCTAAGTTTTGTTGTGGAAACTCTTCACTCAATGCCGCAAGAAAAACTCTGTCATAGGTCTTTATTGCTCGAGACAACAAAGCTAAAAAGCTAAGAAAACATCTAAGGCTCTCCTAACCTTGAATCTGACTCCCCCTTCTATCATGTAGCTTCATTATCAGGCAACTTCATTTTTTGTTTACTTAATTTCTTCCAGTTTCACTCTATCTGTGGCGAAGACCAGGGTCATTTTTAAAAAAGAACATAAAATAAATGAATTTATTCAAAGAACTTAAAAGATTTTCATGTAGGGTAATTATAAAACGTGCAAAGGATCAAAACTGATCAAAATTGTAGTGCTCTGTAACTGTGTTGAAATATACCAAGTATGTGTAAAAATATATCATCATGCAGATCAGAAAACATACCATAGTCTGCACAACTGTGTCCTTCAGCCACTGTTAGCATTGAACCAAGTCAAATGTTATTAGAAATTACTTGTTTCTTGTTGTTACACACTTTCTTGCTACCAAGACCACAAATATTTATTAAATGTTTGTTATTTCTAATGAAAAGTGTTACTTTTGTGTGTAAATGCATGGAGAAAATGACTATAGTGGATAATCAAAGATAAAGGCTTTACACATATTATAGCCTTTTTCAATTATATGTTGTACGACAGCCGAAACGTTTAAAAACATGCAACCTTTTCGAAAAGATATCCTGACCCCGACGTGATTTGAACACGCAACCTTCTGATCTGGAGTCAGACGCGCTACCGTTGCGCCACGAGGTCTTAGAACTGTGGTTTCAACATTTTTTATATGTAGATTAAATACAATGTTATTTGTTGGCTCGCGTCTTATTGACATAAATATAATACATTTCCATACATACTATTTTGTTTTACGGTGACTACTACAATGGAAACTTAGTTTAGTGTATGTAAGCATAAAAGATTAAACCTATCATAAGGTCGCCAATAATCTTTATCTTGTGTTACCAGTGACTGTTATAGTAAAGTCCACAAAATTTGGGCGTAACGGTTATATGAAATGATTACATGATCATTTCAATCACATGTTAGGCGGTAACATAATATATTAATAATGTTTAGAACTTCTGTCACTGTGCGATAAGCTCCCTGGTGGTCTAGTGGTTAGGATTCGGCGCTCTCACCGCCGCGGCCCGGGTTCGATTCCCGGTCAGGGAACATAGTTTTATTAAAAAATCCCATAATAATCTTTTACATTCAAGAAACATTAAGCAGCCGCATGTATTCTAAAAAATAAATATTGCAAGGTCAATTAATTTATTGATTCCCCTACACTTTACAAACATAAAATAGTACAGGTAACCGGTAGTAGTTATTAAAGAACACTGTGGGAAAACATAATTCTTAAAATCGTGCTTGCGAACAAATGACATTTTACACACCACTTATGGTCACATACCACTTTAGGGGCTGCATCAATAAACACCAAGTATGTGAAAGGAGCCATCAAGAAGAAGTGTCCTCACCAGTGCAAGGATATAAATTAGGTGGAACTGTGCTTTAGACTCACTTCTTCAGGGAATACAGGATAGGTAAGTCAATGCAGTTGTGCCAGTTGTGCTCCTTATGTTTAGGTTTTGCAGGACTGCTAGTGTCAGGTGGATGAATGGGGATGATTGCTCTTAGAAATTTACATTACATTTACATTTATGCATTTGGCAGACGCTTTTATCCAAAGCGACTTTTTGCTCTCAGACCATGTCAAGACGTTTCCTCATCCCCTAATAAATTAATTTGTTATTGAATGAATTCATTAAGGGTAAATTACGTAATTATAGGGGTAAATTATATGTAATTCATTTATCATTTATAATTTATGTGTAAGCATTAGTATGCATATATTGGCATATAAATATATTAATGAATTTTGGTTATCCTGATTTTGCAAATCCATTAAAAATAATTACTGATGTACAGTTAATTATTGAAGTCAATTAATTGCACAAATTGCGTTAATAACTTTATCC
This sequence comes from Botia almorhae, assembly GCA_036877575.1. Classification (NCBI taxonomy): domain Eukaryota; kingdom Metazoa; phylum Chordata; class Actinopteri; order Cypriniformes; family Botiidae; genus Botia; species Botia almorhae. The sequence continues at coordinate 7,743 of JAZGTJ010017622.1, forward strand.
AATACATTTTCACATCCAATGTGAAGGGGGCAATGAAACATTTAGCTCAAAAAAAGGTTTTTAACTTTTGCTTTAAGTTCAAGGTTTAAGCTTTAATTTTGTACATTATCATTTTAAAACAGCATGGTATAAAGTATGCTGTATGCTGGTTTAAAATGATAATATAGAAAATTTAACAGTACAGAGTTCTTTATTGCTTTGTAACTGAATATGATCTTGTTTAAAATATCTATTGTAATTGAATATGATCTGGTTTCATGATGTACTGTAGTACATAGAATTTAATTTGGGGACTTGTTAAAACTATTTCTTTTAAACGTTGTTGCCGTTTTGGCAAAGGATGTTTATAGTCTATTTACAAATCAAATATGGTATAATGTTTTATGTCAGCTCCAAATGCAAAAGAAATTGCAATTAATAGCCATAACAGCTTATGATTTAAAACACCTAAAATTATTATTGATGTGTTATTTGACACTTATTTATGAGCCCTGATTTATAGTCCACCCCTTGTCAATTATGTCTGTGACCTTTGTCAGTTATGTTTGTTGACAGATTTATAGACTATAGAGCAGAGCTATTTATTAACAATGCTTCTATGATGATTATCAATGCTTCTAACTCCCACATGCTCTTTAAAACATTTTCTTCCCTCCTCTGTCCTCCTCCTTCACCTCCATCTTCAACACTCACTACTAATGACTACATTCTTTCTCAGCAAAACTGCAACAATCAGCGCCCAATTCGCCACACCTCAAACTGACAGACTCGCTACCCCATCAACAGCACAAACACTCACACCTTTTTCTCAGCTCTCTGACTCTGAGGTCTCCAAACTCATGATCTAACCATCCTACCACCTTCCCGCTCGATCCCATTCCATCTCTAGGGTAGGCTAGGGTAACCCCACTGCTGAAGAAACCCAACCTAGATCCAGCACTTTTGAAAACTACAGACCGGTATCCCTGCTTCCATTCTTGGCCAAGATTCTGGCAAGAGCCGGGTTCAATCAAGCCTCTGCCTCTTTGTCTCTGCCTTTCTCACTCAGAACAACCTCATGGATAACAACCAATCTGGCTTCAAGAAAGGTCAATCAACCAAGACTGCACTGCTCTTGGTCATTGAAGATCTCAGACTGGCTCCGCTTGGCTCAAAGCGGACTCCAAATCGTCAGTTCTTATCCTGCTGAATCTGTCAGCTGCTTTTGACACTGTAAACCACCAGATCCTGCTGACTACGCTCAAATCACTGTGCGTCACAGGAACTGCACTTTGGTGGTTCAGATCTTACCTTTTTGACAGGTCATTCAGAGTGTCTTGGAGGGAAGAGGTGTCCAACCTGCAACATCTAGACACTGGGGTGCCCCAGGTCTCAGTTCTTGGACCGCTTCTCTTCTCCATCTACATGGCATCTCTGGGATCTGTCATTCAGAAACATGGCTTTTCCTATCATTGCTATGCTGATGACACCCAGCTCTACCTCTCTTTCCACCCTGATGATCCTACGGTACCGACTCGCATCTCAGCCTGCCTGACGGACATATCGTGTTGGATGAAGGACCATCACCTTTAACTCAACCTTGCTAAAACAGAAATGCTTGCGGTTTTAGCCAATTCGTCTCTTCATTATAACCTTTCAATCCAGATTGATGGAGCAACCATTACTCCATCCAAGACAGTCAAAAGCCTTGGAGTAATGATTGACGATCAACTGAGCTTCTCTGACCACATCTCTAGAACCGCTCGTTCCTGCAGATTCACTCTCTACAACATCAGGAAGGTCAGACCCCTCCTCGGATCATGCAGCACAACTCCTCGTTCAAGCTGTTGTTTTCTCCAGACTGGACTGCTGCAATGCACTCCTCGCAGGGCTTCTTGCTAGTACAATCAGAATCCAGAATGCAGCAGCTAGAGTGGTCTTTAAAAACTACTGTATTTTTTAAAGACCTCCTCTTTTTTTAAGGAGACACCTCCTTACCTGCTCTCACTTCTTCGCATTTATTTGCCCTCCAGAATCTTGCGTTCAGCTAATGAACGTCGCCTTGTGGTTCCATCCCAAAGATGGAAGAAATTACTTTCCCGGACTCTTGCGTTCACTCGGCCCGGTTGGTGGAATGAATTACATAACTCTATCAGACAGCTGAGTCACTAGCTGTTTTCAAGAAACGACTAAAAACTCAACTATTTCGTCTTCACTTCCTTAACTAATCAACTAACACACCGCTACTACTTCTTTTATAAAAAAATAAATAAAATTGTTTTGCGTCTTACACTGTGTTGGAATACCTGAAACCTGTTTATTGCACTTATTCATTGTTGCTCTTATAGTTTTGCTTCCTTGTCCTTATTTGTAAGTGACTTTGGATAAAAGTGTCTGCTAAATGACTAAATGTAAATGTAAGCTATGATTAATGTTATAAATCTGTCAGCAGTCTGACAAGGGTGTTCACAGACATTAATCACAGGTCTTTCATAAATACTAGGTTATACATCGAGGCTCATAAATCAACATTTTGACACATTAACTGATGATATAACTACAAAAAATAACAATTATTAAAATCGAAATGCTTAATAGTATGTTCTGCTTTCCTGTCAAACTACCCACGCAAACTGTCCATGCACGCATACTCACGCAAACAGTCTTCCTTTTGTGTGTTTGAAGGAGGCATTGCTGTCTGCATGAACAGTTATGTTTTTTCTATTTGCCTCATAATGCTTTAAAAATCCATTAAAGCATTAAAACTGAATCATGTAGTAAACACACTAAAATTTTGGAATTCAACCTAATGTGCCAGTGGATTAAAAATGGATTTAGATTTTTACATCTACCTGTATTCATTTATCCAAAGCAACTTACAAAAGCAACTTACAATGTTCCTAGGCATTCATTTGAATATTCTTTTCAAAAACATGAAATAAAATATCTGTCATTTGTGTCAGATTCAGCTTCATTTTTTTGTGATAAAATGAAAATTATCTTGAGCCTAAATCCCTGGAACACCTTCAAAATCATTCAAATTTAAATGTAATTTAATTACTTTGCAAAGGATTCAGGAATGTTTGAAAGCTGGAGACATTAACTCGCAAACGCAATTAACAAGGGTGTTCATGATCAGGATTGACAGGTCTTACATAAATAATAGGTCATAAATCAAGGGTCATAAATCAACATCATTTTGACAGCGTGTTTTTTGCCTAGTCAGTGTTTGCATGCTTAGCATGTAATGGCATGTCATTGTTACGGAGGAGGTTCACGCTCCGCCCCCTGCTGGTCGCCAGCGGAAACCTTCGCCAGAATACTAACTTACCATCTTAAACTACAATTCCCATCGTCCCCGTACCAAGGTCTGATGAGCTTTCTGTTTGCCACCTACAGTCTATTAGCTGACCTTAGAAGCCCGGGTCTACGTTACGTTTCAGTCAATGCGGTCTTGTTTGTTGTGTGCTACGTTTCAGAGCGTTTCTCCGGACTGCTTTCCCGTTACCACTTGGACTATTTGTCGTTTTTGAACCTTTGCTGCCTGCCTCTTGTTTTTGATTTTAACTATTGTTGTTGATTGTTTGCTGCCTGCCCTGACCATTGCCTGTATTTACGTTTTGCTCTTGTCTCGCCTACATTGCTATGTCTGCCAGTTTTTTACCTTTGCCTGTTTACTGATTGTGGTTGTCAATAAACCGCTGCATATGGGTCCCGCTGCCTCAGCCTCTCTGTTACAGTAAACTTATTTTAAAACTTTTTAACGAGTTCACAACGTAACGCAATTACCAGCCAAGAGTGAGGCGACAGAGTGGCGGAGGGATGTTAACTGTTAAAACTGTCACAAGACAGAGTTGAGGGATGTATATACACTAT
>JAZGTJ010017623.1:0-11942 GCA_036877575.1 Botia almorhae
ACATTTGTTTTCTTTGCCATCTTTAAAGAAAATAAACAGTGCTCATAAGTACTGTATGACTTTTTTATGTACTGTACTATAACATCCACACAAACATATTTATTGTAAAGGTCACTCAATATAGTTTTTTTATTGGCTTCCTAATAGTATATAATATCCTAATAGTAATATTTAGAGACCAAAAAGACTGTTTGCTGATAAATGCTGATATGCTTATACACAAAGCAGCTAAATGACCAATGAAATCTGATATCAGATGAACACTAAAAACAATATTCACTTATCTGATTTTTTAAATAATCAATGCTTTTGTGAATCAACAAGGTTATCGGCTAATGCTAATAATCTCAAACTGGCCAATATAAGTCACTAAATTATGGACAAATGGAAGACAAGTTTATGTTAGGTTGATTCACTTGTAGATTATTCAGTCCAGAACATGTGACAGATTTGTAGTGTTTTTAGCTAACTGTACGAAAATTTGACAAACTATTGCTCTAAAAACAAATTGCAGGACCTATGTTTTTGTGGTGAACTATCACCTCCTCACTGTGTATTACGGTAATGAAAACTGCGCTGATATTGTGCATGTCTCGCAATACGGTAAATTTATAGATCAGACTGAGTCGTGGTTGTTTGCAAACCCAAAGAGCACTACGCTGCAATGTAAATTTATCACAAGAATAATCGGACGGCACACCACACAAAAAGAAGAAACACAGAGGCTTCTTTTAACATAAGTGGTAAGAAAGATAAAATTTTTACAGTATCTTAATGTTTTTTACAGATTTAATATGTTTTGTGTAGTCGATATATCCATCTGACATACTTAAACACATGCGTACTGACTGTCTCATTGCATTTAAATCTAAGAAAACCTCCGGAATTACAGAAAGCGAAAGTGTTTCTGGCGAATGAACTAAAGTTTAATGCGAATATGACCGCACCAGCTCTTTATACTCAACATGTGTTATATAAAGTATAGTGGCTTTATCAAAGTACCAGCTTAGGGTAATACTAAAGGTATGCGCGCTCGATCGCGCAGCAGCTTACTACTTTACTAAATGCACGCTGGTGAGGCACTTAATAACGTTTGTTTTGGGACAACTTCCTTATAAGATTGGATTGGCAAGATCGACATATGTAATATTCACTAACTGGGTTGCTTGAGTCGCATTTCTGGCGTTCATAATTGTCAACCTTATAAATAAGCAACGGCGCGCTTCGCCAGGGTCCTGGACATTGGTGAGATTCCCTTACATTATGTTTCTGATCGCTCACAATTGTTGTAAGAACAGTGTAACCTAACGTATTTATTATTTGCAGCCTAAGGTTACAGAATTGTTTGATTCGGAGCCCCACCCTTCTCTTAGTTATCGTCATAATTGTATTTATAAAGTTTTTTCTTTCAAGCGCGTGCTTTATTGCACGTGACCGATGCGAAGTGCGGAGTTTGATATTGCAATAATAATATTGCGTGGACAGTTTTCTGTAGCCTAGATTTGTTTATGAGTTAAGATTTGTTTATCAGTCTGCTCTGTTCAGTGTTTGCCTGTCTTATACAAACAGTTTTTAACGAAGCATTGTCTGAAACGTAAACTGTAAAAATGTCCATGGATACACATCGCATTTTCGTACAAAACATTAAAAACATGTGTGTGATTAAATGGGCAGTATGTAATCTCAAAACTACCAGATTTAGATGTTTTTTTTATTTAAAGTAAGTTTTAAGTACTTAGTATCTGTGGTCTTTCTTTAATACTCTGTAAATGTATTACTAGCATCTGCTCCCTGTCTGATGTGTTTTTACGATCTGTTTAGTGTCAGAGAGTAATTGTTGATTACATTTTAAAGTTAAACACACAGACAGGTGTGGGGAATTGTTTCAGTAACGTGTGGCGTTTAATGTCCTCATTTCCTGTCGGATCCACACGTTCGTGCCCCTGGTTCCATTTGTTTCTGTGTGCTTTGTCACGTAGCAGTTTAACTTAACCGTTATGGTGTCCGAGGCTGTGGTCACTTCCTGAGCAGCTGATATAGATGCTGATTTTTAAGCTGGTCAGACCAGTTTTACACGAATAACCACTTTCCAGTGAAGATCCTCAGTTCTCAGCACTTTATAAATGGCTATGTGTGGAAGCTCAGTCTGTCATGAGTTACGTTTACATTTATGCATTTGGCGGACGCTTTTATCCAAAGCGACTTACATTGCAGTTATAAATTATTGTGAATTATTTATGAGTTATGAATTATTCCTTTCATAAAAATGACATGGGTCTGGGCTGCAGTTTTGTAACTGGACCTGTAAAGAGTGATGTTTTCTTTAAAGCGGTTGTTTTGTATTTAAACAACGCTAATAGTAATGGAGATGAATTACAGCAAACGGCTTCAACACTTGTCCCATAGAGCACAGCGCACAGACGTTCTGGGTAAGACTAGCAGATGGTGACCTGTTTTCTGTTCAGTCTTATTTTATTTCTGAGTTGATTTGTCAAGCACTGCCCTGTAAAACTGTGATGGCACCATATTTTCAGACACTCGCACTTAAGAATTTTCAGTTGCATGTTCCACGATGGTTCTAAGCTCAACATTAGAACACAGTGCTAAAAACACCAAGGTCATGGGTTTGATTTCCAGGGTATGCATGGAACGCATAGTACTGATAATAACCGTTTATCTTTTTATACATTGTAAGTAAAACAACGGTTGACGTTTCCCTTCTTATCAGACTGCTTTTTTAATACACAGAATTGCAGCATTTCTAAGTAGAACAGGCACTTGAGTTTAGCTCTGTGTTCAATGTTAGACTGGAAAAACACTCAGATACTTGAGCGCTGTTTAGTCTCAAATTCCATATGTTCCTTTGAACTATAGATTGTGCTGGAATGATATCTCTGTGTGCTGACCAGACTTTAGAATGTGATACCTTCTTATTGTTGTGGGCACAATACTTTACTGCCCCACATGAATCGATTCATGATTACAGTTATTAATGTCTTTGGCGTGTTTATCATCGTTTTCTTTGTAGATTTCTCCTATGAACATATAAGAGAGGCCGTATTGTGTTCCATACAGCATGTATGCAACCTAATTCAACCATAGTTAGTATAATATAGGAAGGTGGTGATCTATCAGAGTAGACTCAACTCTGCCCTTGTTGCAGCAGCGCGTGGTGTTGACTTGCAGTGTTAACATAGCTCATGTTAATGGTCTAATCAGCATAAGATGTGTAAGAGAGCTGTCAGGTCTAGTATTATGTACATTCCTCTGCTTTACATATGCCATCATAAAAAAAACTTTGGAAACACTGACCAACCTCACATGGACTTAAGACCACATAAGACCGCTTACACTTCCCACGTTTGATCTTAATGGGCAAGAGCTCAAATAAATAATTAGAATTTCAGTCATTAACTTTCCCTCATGCATAATTTTCTTTGTTCCGTACAACACAAAAGCTTAATTTTGAAGAATATCCTTTTTCTGCCAGTTTTTCATAAAATGAAAACGCATAAGACCTGGGGCTGTCAAATTCCAAAAAGTTGATATTTGTCAAAAAATACATCTTTGTGTTCTACATAAGGATTTGAATGCCATGAGGTTGAGTAAATAATGCCATGGTGTTTATTTTTGGATGAACTGTTGTCAGAAAATATTGGGCTGACAAATAAAATCTAAAATGTGGTGTCTATTTATACTTTAAGGTATAGTAGGTATTTTCAGATGGGTTTACTGACAGAATCTGTCACCTGAAGGGAATGTTCTGAGAGAAGGATGCAGTGTTTCTAATGATTACACCTTCAGAGGCAGCTGTTATGCTAGCAGGGTACTGCTGTGCCACAAAATAAACAATGCCCTCCTGTGGATTTCTCACAAGATTGGATTACTACATCTAGGCAGCCCGGCCTCTTTAGAGATTGCATTGTTGTAAGGCTGGAAAAGACGACCCCTTTGATTTAAGAAAATGTGCTAATGTGGTTTAGGTGAGAAAACAAGAATGGGTCTCACATTTGGGGCTAAAGATTTCAAACAGGCCAAAAACGTTTCTGCCAAACTATCTAAACCCCAGAGGCTTGTGCTTGGCCTTATCAGGTTACAGAGGGTGTTGTCTGAGAGTTAATTCATTAGTGTAGTTTGATTTGAGTTGTTCTGACATGTACTTTCTCTACACAAGCTGCCTTTGTCAAGACACAGATAAGCTCATTTGTTTACTGCAATATTCCAGCTAAAATATAAGTTAACATCAGCTATATCAACGTCATCTGTGGCATGCAGTTGATTGTAAAAACAATTTTGTATTGTTGAAATGGTTATGATTTTTTAAGATGTACAGCATCGTTAATTTTAAAGTGTTAAACTTGGAATACTTAAAAATACACATTATTCTTTAAGTGGCTTAAAGAATGTGGCTAATGAAATGGCTCCCATGTTACTGGCTCTTAACCCACATGTTTTTGGTGAAACTACAAGTAAACTTTGTGAATACTCATTATGTATTACTTTCATGCTTTTGCAAGCTTTACAGGTTCTGATCAAAAGGAACTTGTCGTTGTAGGGCAAAACCTGCTTTTTTAAAGTTTTTACATTTCACAGCATAAGGGTTTAGAATGACATTTGGTAATAATGGTAAATATTATTCATTTTCATAACATTCATTTTTGATGATCTGTTTCTTTAAAAAAAGCAGCAGCATACATTTAGTATTCTCTTTCTAGAAAACGTAACTATGAGTGTCATGCTCTGTTATTTATTAACTACATTAAAATCCCCAATGGGGCTTTGAATGGCCTCTATTATCCTGCTGTTGACAGAAAAAAACTAAAGGCAGGTAATGATACTGAACATGTTTATGCAACACATGACCCTCATTGGTTAGAAAGGCAGACACACAGGAGCTCTTTAACAATGTTAGAAGTGCTTGTGATGTCTTAATGAAAGTTCTCCACATTAAGCTACCTCTGGGTTGTCTATGGTCCGTTTATATTGCCGGTAACTAAGATGACAAATTGGCTGGCCAATTAGCAGAATACAGTGGGGCTCAGGGATGTACACTGACCATTTGGAGAAGGACCAATTTTCAGGTGGTATGTTTATACAAACACTATAATGCTGTATTAAGGGCCATTAAAAGGTCTGCACAGACTGGTCTGGTGCAAATGTTCTGTTCTGTGTAATACTATCTCTGCGATATGTTGGTGCAGATTGATTTTACACTGAAATGTAAAATGCTTCTTTGGACCTCAAACCTTATGTTGTAACTGTCTCCTCAGGTTTAGAAGTACATGCTGCTCTTGTGTTTTCGCTGGAGATTCCGGAGTGTTTTTTGTTCTATCCTTAGTGCTCATCCACAGTGCAGTAAATCCACTTCAATTGAAATGGCCACAGCAGTTATTTAATCCATGCTTGGAGTGGAAACATTCGACTCCTTGAGCTAAATAGACAGCAGCAGTCAAACAATAGCATTCCATTGCTTTGCAAAATGTCTTACCTTCTTTTCCGAACAATCTGGCTGTGGTTTGCTACTATTATTGTTTGATCTAAATTCACCCTGGAGAGGGTTTCAGATCTCACATAGTCTTTGCTTTTTTCATATTTTTAATAAGCGTTTCCACATGTGTCAGCTGGCTTTTAATGCCTGTCAAAAACAAATTTGTTATTACTCATGATATTGTCTGCAGGATATTTTGTTGCTTTACACTCATGATTTACGATTGGCATAAAATGAATACTTTAATTACAAGTTACAAGTGGAGTTTATTGTCATTTCAACCATATACAAGTACACAGTGAAACGAGACAACGTTCCCCCAGAAACAAGGTGCTTCATGAGACAAACACTAAACATCACAGACATACAGGACTACATAATTAACAGTATATACATAAAGTGCACAAGTGCAAAAACAAGTGCAGACAGCACAAGACATTGACGGATTGTAAACATTTAAGTGTAAACATTATATCAGTGGCATAGAAGAAGCTGTTTTAGGCTTTTTTTGTAGGTAGCCGTAAGGCGGGACACCCCCTCATGGGGGCCTTCAACATGTATAGAAAGGTCATGTGATCAAGGATCACATGACCTTTCTATACATGTTTAAGAGTAATTGGTTTTATTTGGAATTTCTGTCAGGTGGACGGCACATGCAGGATCTGGAGGGGTGTGTAGAAGTTTGTCAAGCACGGGCATTTAAATTCAGTGGAACGATTTTTGAGTAACTCATGGTGGCTCAAACAATCAGGCATCTTGTGTTTCGAGTGAGCAGTAGTTGGAAATTTAAGAATTTCTTGTTCTGTCTTTTGGGCAGGACTAAAGAATATTCCACAAAATGTAGTGTAACTTGGTATAAGGCTTTGGTATATGTCTTGCTCATAAGTGCTTTCTATTAATAGTCAAAATCGTATAATGGAAGCATTAAGAGTGGCAAGCAAGACTGAAGAAACTGGTGTTTCTAAGGGAAGCAGTGTTTTGATGCAACTAAAGCTTAGAAGAAGCAATGAATGTATGTTCACAGTAGAACATTGTACGGTATGTGTGTATGACTTGCCGTTGTCTCGATTCATTGGCAGCATGAACACAGATCTCTTTCATGTTTACTGTATGGTGCTCTGTGAACGTTTCAGTGTCGCAATTAAGTTGTTGAATGACAGTGTTTGAAGGTTTGATAATGGAGGAGACGGAAGTACAGTAAAGCCCTAAAATTAGATGTTCTTCTGGTGTGTGTTGTATCTTTCTCCATTTCTGATCTCTGCTCATCCACTTCTGGATAATTAGGTTTGAAGGTACTGTAGACGGCACGCTGGTTGGCATCCAATAATACTCATGCATATTCAAATGAAAACATTTTAAATGCAACGTTTTTAAAAAAAATATATTTTTTATATTTAGGTTGATTGCTGTAGATCTGTAAAGGAAGTGTTGTCTGCTCTGGCACCCATTTACTTGATCTGTCAAATTAAGTCACATCTTCTACAGATCATCTATATATATTATATAGTATCTATATAAATGTATTATATATTTTATCGTGTAAAGCCATATTTCAAAGCTGCGCTTTCCATACACAACTGGTACAGTGATCACTGACTGTCATGTGTTTGACTGTTGTACAGAAACATTGATCATTTCTTTAAAGTTATGTTGCACGTGCAGTTGTCAGAGGAGACGTTCTGTTTGATGCAGTTTTCTTGTTTCTTTTCCAATATGCAGTAAGGAATGCAGGCTGCGCAGGCAGTTTCCTGCTCCTGCACAGATTAGACATACTGCTGTTTGTTTTCTGCGTGATGCATGATTACGCTGTCCGTAATTCACTTTGTTTGTTATTTTCAGTTTAGTTGCAAAGTATCCTTGAATAGGTGGGTGGAGTTTCCTGTCTTGTTTTTGTTACTTATTTTAAATTCGAGGCCAAACATGATCATGTTTACTGTGACTAATCAGGTTTTCTCAGATGGTTGCACATAACAAAGATTGCGAAAAATGTAATTACAAAACAGTCTGAGACCTCCTCGATTCATTAACATGCCTATACATGCAGGTTTTTAGACTGTTTAAAGGCATAGTTTACCCAAAAATGAACATTCTGTTATTTACTCAACCTTGTTCCAAACCTTTTAGTGGAATATAAAAATATGTTAAAATAAGTGTTTTGCAGCTCTTGCCATACCATGAAAATCAATGCAGTTTTTGTGTTCATGTCGAAAAAGAATCTTGTAACTCTGCAATTAGTAACTTGCTGTTTTATGTATCAGCCACAGATGTCACTAGAGAGCCCAAAATTCTGTAGTGCAACATTTTAGTGCAATTTTGAAACGATGCCCCTGGGTGCTGAATCGATAAGATAGGCTGTCTTTACATGTAGACCTGCCTGAAGCATAACTGGTGGGAAAAAATGATGAGATTGAGGTTTTTTTTTAATGAGTTCTTGAAAATGCTTGCAGACTTGGACTATAAGCCCCTACAGATAAATTCTATGGCAACAGATGCAATACTGCATGACTTGCAGTTTTTTTAATTCTGCACTTCTTTTGTACTTTTTGTGTAACATAGCACAATAATTTTGAGAGAAAAAAACCCTAATACATATGTGTAATTCGTGCAAATATATGCAAACACTGATGAATGAATGATTGAAATCCATGATGTGGTTACATAATATAGATTTAAATCCAGCTAAATAAGCTGTCAGACTTGAGCTTTGATTGATAGTGAAGATGTATTCTGTCAGCAGGCTAACATGTATAGGGGAGAAAGTCGTAATGGGATGGAACATTGGAGACAACAGTGACGTGACGGGCGCTGTCAAAATCCCATTTCAACCCTTTTACAAAGCTGTTTCATAAGACGGCAAACTTTCATTCTCAGATGTCGTACTTTCATGCTTAACCCCTCGCAGCACGTCTTCTGCTTGCTGCTTGTGCACAAAAAGCCTTTCATAGACGTTAAAAAACACTTCTCTGATTCTGTGCCTACTGACGTTAACTTTCCCTTTAGGAATATAGCTTTTCTATTAAACAAATTGAAACACCGTAAGGCTGTTTGGCCAAGTTCACTCATGTCAATATCATTTCCAATGAAAAGAGCATATCTTTGACAGAAGGCAGTGATTTAATCAGCCCCGGCAGGAATTCTCATTCATAGATTGGGATGTAATTGAAGCCAATCTGCTTAATGCTCTGTTTATTGCTTTTTCTAAGGTACAAATAAAAGTACCTAAATCATAACAGAAGCGCAGCATGAGTGGAGCAGTGCTCACTGACTGAGTGATTCACATAATCAACATAAAGAAATGGTTCAAAATCACATTATTATTATTAGAAATGTAGGTAGGCTACTAAAAACATTTGTTCTGTGTTGGGTAATGATTTAAATCTGATTTTGCAGAGGGAATGTGAATCGAAGGTTACACAAGGTGTAAAAAATCAATACATTTAGGATTTATATTATACTGAAATGTTAATGGCTACCAAAAAACATAAAGCGATGTAGTTTTTATCAAAAGATAATATATAAACAAAATAAATTATTTACCTTATATACACACTAGTACATATACCCATTTACTCATGTACAGTACATGTACATTACATACAGACTCGGGTGAATTCAGGTCATGTCAGGTAAGGAATGTGATAATAGGGAACAGTGGCTTCTTTGCTGAAACACGGACAGGATACTGAGGTACTGTCCACTGAATTTAAAAGCCTTTTAGTTTTTCCCATGACTGTTTAGTTACCGTTTAACACACAAGAGACTGTGTGAGCCTGGAATAATAATAATCCTAATAGCTTTTAAACAGGTTTACCTCAGCTTTTCCTTCCACCAGATTCCAAACCAAACAGATCCTCTGTGGTGCTTCTACAGGCAACTGTGAAAACACCTATTTTCACCTGTTTTGAGAATGCGTGTGTGTGCGTGTGCGTGTGCGTGTGCGTGTGTGTGTGTGTGTGTGTGTGTGTGTGTGTGTGTGTGAAAGAGAGAGAGAGAGAGAGAGAGAGAGAAGGGAAGGAAAGTGTTGTTTATATTGAACAACAAAAGACTGATACTGTAGGTGCAGAATATAGAACAGGGTTACAAAAACATTGCTGAGAGAAACTCAGCAACTCGGCAAACTGTGGAATAGGTTCAGTATACTGTACTTTCGGCATTCATTTTCATTCTGTTTTAGCTTTCTTTTAAAAATCCAGATGTCACAACAATGACAGAATTTTACCATTTAACTCATGTATAGTTCATTCATATGTCTGTTGTACTGTACAAGCTACTGCAAGAAAAACAGCATGTACATTTATGCATTTCGCTTTTTTTATGCTTGCTAAACTTCAGTAATAAATCTATCATGTTGTGTCTGAAGTTAGTGACATTGCTCCATAATGCTGATAGCAAACAGTGCTGAAAGAGTAGTGAGGTGTTTTTACTGACGACTGTGTACGTCTGCATCTCTTGAAGTTCTCTTTGAAGCTCCGCCCACCTTTCATATTCAAAGGCATGACTCATAAAGCTACATCACAGTTGAAAAGTTGCCTTTCAGTAAAATAAAGCAAGCTGGATTTGGCAGAAATAACAGGTCAAACTATAAAGATGGCTGGTGTGATTACAGTTTGCAAGGTGTCTATGAGAAGCGCCATCCTGTGATAAGATATATTGCAATGCAAAAAATGCATTTCAGTGTTGCAATTTGATAAGGGTAAGGGGATAGAATATACAGTTTTACCGTATAAAAGTCATTATGTCTATGGAAAGTCCCCATAAGGCATAGAAACAAGTGTGTGTGTGTGTGTGTGTGTGTGTGGGGTTATCCTATGAGACAGCTTTGTCAACATGCCAGACTTAAAACCTCAGTCCAAGTACCCAGGAACTGTTCACAGCTGCTACAGGAGACCAAATGTCATTGGGGGAGAATTCCTCTTCTCTTAGAAAGAACACTATTAGTAATGGCTGAACTGAGCACCATAAGATCTTTTTTTGGGGATGTTTCTCATGCAGCTGCATTTTTGATAAATTGTTATCAGCATGACGCAGGATGCGTTCCATCAGCGCTACTTTTTAAATAGCTGGTCTTTGTACATGTGCATAAGGATGGCTTTGACCAGTGTTCAGTGTTGCGTTTAAAATGCTACATATAGGTAAAAGTAGTTCCATTTGTAAAGACACACGTCAAGTCCAGCGTTCTTTTCTCTGCTCTCCATCTTGCTGGTTTTGAATAACCGAATGCGTCGTGTGTGAAGTGCCCTCAAGACATGCCTAACAGAGAAGGTATTACGTTCTTAACAGCTGTACTGAGAGAGTGATGCTATTTTAAGTCTCCTGTTTTCCTGCTCTGTTCATTTCACAAGATGTAAAAGACATTAAGCATTAGAGGTGGCTTTGGGTTTTCCACTTTCTTACAGGAAGGCTGTAATGTCCATGTTGCTTTACTCTATTATTCACACAGAGTGTTAGAAAGGGCACTTGATTGGTATCTGTTATACGTCACCTGATAATGGCTGCACGGAAAAGTGCGATGTCGAAGGAGTCGTCATTAATAATACATAAATGCTAATTTTGGATAATAATAAGACTCCGCCTTGTAATAATACAACAGTGACTGAAAAGCTTGGACATGTAAGATATCACCCCATCCCACCCCAGGGGCAAGCACAGGAACATTGTGGAAGCAATGAGCCATATCTAAAATCAAAAAAAGGCAGCTGTCTTGTAGCTGTGCTTTAGAACCCATAATGAACAATTTGGTCCTTGATTATGAATTCTCAGGTAACGCAATCACGCACTGATCCTGTCTGTCAACCGTGAGAGTTGCTTAGCGTTCAGATCAAGTGACAGCAAGTGGCAGGGGTGTAGGGGATGGCCAGCATCAGTTTTGTAAGGTTACAGGTTCGCTATTTTGATGTATTTCTCCACAGAAGATTCAGCAGCTGTGGTTGTCGTAAGTATGGTCTCAATAATTGCTTACATTTACATTTACATTTAGGCATTTGGCAGACGCTTTTATCCAAAGCGACTTACATTGCATTATACTACACATTGATCACTACATTGAGTATGTGCAATCCCTGGGATTGAACCCATGACCTTGGCGTTGTTAACACCATGCTCTAACCACTGAGCTACAGGAATTGCTCTCAATACAGTTAGAAAAGCTATCATATGCTGCATTTTTAAACTTTTAAGATGTTTTTATTGCTTCCGGTGTGCATTAAAGGATTGAAATCAGATGTTCAAAGAATATCAACTGAAGAATATCAACTGAAGAATATCAACTGAAGAATATCAACTGAAGAATATCAACTGAAGAATATCAATTGAAGAATATCAACTGAAGAATATCAACTGAAGAATATCAACTGAAGAATATCAACTGAAGAATATCAACTGAAGAATATCAACTGAAGGAATTCTTCAGAATATCAACTGTAGATATTCTTCAGAATATCAACTGTATGCCTCT
>JAZGTJ010017624.1:0-11940 GCA_036877575.1 Botia almorhae
TATCTGCATCTGCCACTCAGACAACTTGCTGTTGCTCAATCTTTATGGAAATGGATGTCTTGAACCAAAAAGCTCTGATGAAACTCTAGCACTAGATCCAGAGCCAAGACAAGAACATTTGAGTGTAATCTGGTACCACCATATTCCTCTTTATTTCCAAATAATAAGGTAGCAAACGTTCCAAGACTGCAGCCTTTTTTAATTAAGGGTGGAATTAAACACAAACATAAAAACTTGAATGTTTCTTGCCAAAACATCTTGCCAGATGTTTTGATGAATAAGATCTTGTAACTAGATTAGGACCACAAGTATAATATACTGGTGTATGTGTGAGATATGAACTGATATGTTTATGTAGTACATTGGAAGCTTGTTACAACAGGTTACTAAATACCCCTGTATACGCCAACAAATACAGACCTCTGTTAGACTAGATGGCTAATAGGTACTGTTTTTAAATATATACTATTTCTTGCCTATGGCAGAACATTAGGGCAATTTCTCTATTGACACGTCAACCATTAGAGAAGTTGTGGTTCTGCAATCCATACTTCGCAGCAGCTGCAATGACAAAAAAGCAATTATTTAGATGCAGAGATGGGGCTGAAAAAATCCAGTCCGTGTTGCACTGTATTCTATTTATTTAACAAGCTTCCACACATATAGCATCATGCATCAATTAGTTTCTGTCAATATAATCAATTGTTCCAATTCTAGAGGTATTGAACATTTGGGCTCTTCACTTTGTAAAACAGTTAATAAGGAACAGCTGTAGTTCGCATTATTAAGTGCCTGGCTCAATGCATAGAAAATACCAACCTTTTTTTGATTAATCTAAAAAAATTAATTCTTTTTATCCTTATGAGGGTGTGCTAAAAGTGAAATGTGCATGCAATTTTGAGACAGATTGTGATGTTTCTCAAAGTACACCGGCACGTTGTTCCTTACAATGAACAGGTCACAGCTTGTACAGAATCTCTCTTATTCAAACTGCAGGTTTAAAGTTTGGTATTTGTTTGTCTTATAAATTTTGAACCGAAGACGCATATCTCGGCCTTTTTAGCAAGCTCTCACATTCTGCTGTTTGCGTGTAAAACAAGACCAAACAAATGGAGCCATAAGAATTTCCTGTATAAAACACTTTTTCAGTAAACCACTGATGCACAACTGACTTCCTTTGTGTGGTTCGTCTCAGACGTTTTTCTCATGAACAAAAAAGCCCTGGTTCTGGTTCCTCCTGGGTAAGGGGGTTAAATGTACAAACAGATTCCTAAGAGATTTCATGCTGGCTTGCTAGAGGGTAAATTAAGTCAACAGGTCTATCTTTCTATCTGTCTGTGTCCTTACATTTACACAATTTATTTGACCAAATACCTATGAATCATTTACCTATTTTAAAACTCTCGCCATTTTTGATGGGCAAAAACCTTTTGGTCTCATCAGACCTTGGAAACTCCTTTTAGTTACCTTTCTGAAAACTCTTGAGACGACATCTTATTTAACAGTGAGTTATTTAACAAGTTGTAAGTGGTGAAGAACCTGAGAAACCATTGTTTTGTACACAGTCTCTCCAATATCAATCACTATGGCTTGTAACTCCTTTAAAGTTCTTTCAAATTGCTGCATTATTAATTTAAGTGTGTTTTATTAAAGGGGGCAAATAATTCAGAGCACTTTTCACTTTTTCCCCTCTTGATCAGTGTTTAAAAATCAAAACAGCCCATAGTGACTTAATGTAAGATTAGAGCATGAATGTTGAGGCGGTAAGTACTTCTTCAAAGTTTAAACTCATTGTAACTCAGTAATCAACCTCTATTAAATGTGATTTTTAATACTGCTTGGCAAAGGTAAGGAATTGCTGTAATCCAGGCAGACCTTTAGGGGGCAGTGCAGCGTTCCATGATTTTGAACAGGATGTGGGCTGCAGAATCCTGGAGAATGTGATAGATGAAACAGGAGATAAGAAGTGTTGTATTCATTCTCCATCACAGAGCGACAGCCAAAGACAAAGTTTTAATTCACCCCTTCACATTTCTTCTTTAGACTGGCAGCACTGCCAATCCTCACGCAGGCTGAATAAAGTATCTTTAATGAAAAGATTTAAAAGGATTTGTACTTATAAAAGTCAGAGTCATAATAGAAAGGAATCAGGGAAGGCAAACAAACAGCGATTCAGGAATTCACATCTTTGCTGAAACATCAGGAAGATGGACTTGTGAGTTTGAATTCTAAATTGGGTTACTGAACACAGGAAAATAAGCAAATTTTCCAAATACTTTTAAGTAATATATAGCTCTATCCTACATTCCAGCTCTTAAATTCCACGGTTAGTGGGATTTTATGGCATTCCACAGAGCAGTGAGCTCAGTAATTCATCTTGGCCATTGGATAAAACACCAAGCACCAATTATATGTTGCTTGCTTTATGTTTAATACATTTGAAGTCACAGGTCTTTTGGCCAGTATTATGTTGGAGTGTGTATAGTTGGTAAACTGGTTGTATATAATTGTGGTACTGTTTGTTCCAGCCAGTAAATTACTTAATAACAATAACAACTAAATAAGCAGCAGTTGTGCCCTAACAGTTAGAGAGTCTGACTTATAGCCCAGAAGTCGCAGGTTCAATTCCCACTGCCGGCAGAAAATGACTGAGGTGCCCTTGAGCAAGGCACCTTTCCCACAGTTGCTCCCCGGTTGCTCACCGGTTAAATGCAGAGGACACATTTGAAGTATGCCTTACTATACCTAACAAATACATCACTTAAAAATAAGAAAATGAACTTTTTGCATTAGTTGACTTTTATGCTTTTCCAAGTGTTTAGGTTCTTTCCTTGCAATTGCATTGCTTGTAATGATAAAAAAAAGTGCTGTGGCGGCATATTATAAAGTCAATACAGCTTTGTATTACATGGTTTAGGCAGTAAATCTGATGGTATGTGGTACGCACATAAGTTCAAAAAGATGAAGCTGTGAGTGTGTGACTACTAATAAGAAAAGATGAATATCAATTCATCTTATAATTATAATAAAATTATAATAGTGCTTTCTCAAATAAATTTCATTTGTCTTGTAAAATTTGGATTACCTTATTACATTAAATGAGAGATTTCCCTGAAGCATTTTTAGTTTTTACAGAAATTACAGGAATGCAATTACAGGAATGACAAGTGACAAGTGGTAACTTTGGGAGGGAAAAGGCTCACGTGTTTGCACTGGTGTGTTAGTTTACATAATTATCATGCATGACATGTCAAAATATTACATAATGTTCAGTGCTATTTAACCGTATCCATGTAGATTCTGGTCATCTTCGAGCAAATCATCTTCAATGGTGAGTCGAAAATGTGCTACAGAAAGCAAAAGCTTTGTAAAACCTGATAAGAAAACGGAGAACATGAACGATACAGAATAATTATTAGTAAAGAGAGCAGAACCTGTGCTATGCGGACAAAACAGAATGAGTCATTTAACGATTTTTTTCAGGGTTGCGCTGCCACAATAGAGTACACATGTACACACCTACTTTGCAAGTATAGGATACAGGACGTTGGACGACAGCCGTGAATCTACAATCCACCTCGCACGTGTCGTGTCTGTACGTGTAGACCTATACGCGTAGACCTATACGCAAACGACTATTAGTGAATGTACAAAGCTGCAGAACACTAAAGAGTCGTTTATAAATTAAGTGTCTTTCGGACCGTGGAGAAAAATGCACAGTACTCGCGGCATAGTGCAGATGGAGAGCCTATGCGCACCGAAGCGCCCGCGCGCATCGCGCACAGTTGGCTGACGCGTTAGATTCGCGTTAGTAACTTATCGGACGTCAGCCTCGCACATCTGTACTTTAAGGAAGCGCTCTTAAACAAGGGAAAAAGAGGACCCTAAAACAACGCTGAAGTTGCTGAAAGCGGTTCGAGAACGCCATGGATATGTGTAAACGATTGCTAATTTTATGGCTACCCAGTGCGCTCGGACTTGTAAGTATGACTTTAATTCATCCGGTTTCTCCATGTTTAGTCATAGACGTGAAAGAAAAAAAAACAATCAGCCATAACACACCTTGTCCTCAAACAAAGTTGTCAAGTCCAAGAATATAAATAGAAAGAGACAGACTGAATGTTTTTTATTCCTCTTTCGTTTCCCTTTGAAGAATTTACTGCATGCTTTCCAGCCGTACTTAAAATTCTCCCTAAATTTTGCTGATAAAAATAAGAAACTTGACATTACTCTTGGTTAACTGTTGCATTCATTGCTTTTGGACATCTGTTGCACTCTGTTAGACAGCAGAGCGTCTCTCTGAGTTCAGACCAGCTGTTGATCTAATCTCTGACCCCTGATTTTTAAAAGCAAATTAAGTGTAATGTAATTTTCAAAAGTCCACAACATTCCTTGACGCGTTTTTATTGTGATTTGCTGCATAAAGCAACTTTTTTGAAATTATGGATTTACTAAACTATGGATTTACTTTTTATGTTACGAAATGTGTTTTTGCTGATTTTACTACGTTCTATAGAAGTGATATGTTTTACAATTTTTTTATTGTTTATATTTGACATATGTAGCCCATAATAGTCTAATTAAATTAAAGGATTCATTATGACTAGTGTGACAACGTGCCCCGCTAATAATGCAAGAACTGTCAACACTGTCCTTGATAACAGCTCCTTCCTTACTGCAAAATGCAGTTATTTATGTCTCTTTAAAGTGTAACTGACTGTACTCCAAATATCTCACCTCACACTGTAGTTGACAACTCTGCATTCATCAGGTCTTCATATTATTTGAATTGCAAGGCTTGTTTTGTGTTCATATTTTTAAATATTTTTTAGATTACACACCTGCCCACTCAGGTACTGGTTTGGTAGAGAAACCGTAATTCTGCAGTAAAATTCTGACTGATGTCACCTCTCACTGGTTTTATCTGCGCACTATGAAGGAATCTAAGAGAGCATATTCTCAAATAACAAAGCCTACATTTTAAGAAAAATTGGAAACAGCTGCAGAGAAAATAATTTATGGTGTAAAATTCTTCTGAACCATATAGATGTCCAGCTTTAGTTCTTTAGGGGATCAACAGCTGTGAAAGGAGACATGATTAAGGTGTCCTCTGAGGCGCAGAGCAGGTATGCTGTTAAATTTCTGTGTAAAAATGAAGGAAGAACTCGACTTGTCCTATCCTTCATTAAATCTGCATGACATTCTGGAAAAGGGGTCGTGACGGTGTCGCGTGTTAATCCGGTTCACTTTGTTCTTTTATTACAGTAATTATGTTTAGCTTTTAACATGATCAAAGGGCTATTGCTGTTCAAAATGTGATACAATGTTCCTTGTACCTCTGAAAAATAAGCTGTTTTATTTCAAGAGAAAGTACCATATGTCAGAATTTCATAATTGCCTTATTGATTTAAGCAGATGCTGTCTGTCCAGATGTGTGAGGTCATGTGGGAGCTGGAAGCCGAGAAAAGGGAGTGTTTATCCAAGCTGGAAAATATCACTGCAGGTATGCACACTGTACATAAGTCACTGTATGACAGCTGCGGGCATGTTAAAGCACTGTGAGTGCTGTCATCTTCTTTATACTAATTACACTGAGTTCTGGGGCTACACTTTCAGTACAATCACTACAACCAGTGTTCAACAACTATGTAAAGGTGAGGCGTGTGAGATCGGCCTGAATACTGTAAGAAAAAAACGTTTTTCACCATCCAGAGGGTTAAATTTCTCTCACAGACTGCTGTGGTCACCTGAAACATCTGTGTCAAGGATGTGACACAGATGTCACATGTGAATTGAATTGCAACACCTCTTTGCATTGCATTCGATATTGTGGTTTGAACAAATAATCGTCAGAGCTTACAGGTGTGAGACACAAAGGCATCCTTGTTAATTCTGCTTGATCTTCAAATCTTCAAATTTCAGGATATTTTCAATCATTTTGTATATCTGGAAACTGATTTTTCACATTATGTTACATTATATTTACATTAGACCTATTATTCCAAAAGATCATAACAACAGGAGATTTGAGTACACCAGTATTCTGTTGTCCATGTTGTCATTATTCTTTACCAGTCTTTGAAAGTTCAAATTTTACCTTCTCTGTCAAAATAGCTGTATTTTATAAATTGCTTTAAAGTACTCTTTCACATCAATATTAAATTAAGATTTCACTTTGATAAACACATAAAAGCAAGGGCCACCACTGATTCCGAGCTTTTCTTTATTTTGTGGAAACTGGAATTGAGTGTGAAGTATTAACCTCTTAGTTGCTGACAATACCAGGAGCAACAATCCCTGACCACTGGGTTGGTACTTCATTAAACTGAAACACTGCCTGTTTTCACCTGATTTTATTGGTTTTGGACAAAAGCTGGTTGTGTAAAGTTGAAATCTGATTATCTTTGGGTTAGTGGGTTGAGTTTCTGCGTTGTCATCTGTGTATCCTGTGATTTAAACTTAATCCACAAATCTCCCCTGAGAAATATGTCTTAGACTAATATGCAGATTGGTTTCTAAGACTGTAAGATGAACTGTGGTAAAGCATTCTCCCATGTGGTTTTGTGTTTGATTGGTTTTTCTTTGTCATATGCTGCCCCTTTGTCTGTCATGAAAACTGATATGTTAGACTTTATAAAATTATCAGTCTGTCCAACTTTTAAACATAATTCCTGTTCTCAGAGCAGAAAATACAAAATTAATTAAGTTTACCAAGCTATGTAAAACAGTTTAGTTTACTGACCTGGAATTCCGCAACTGATTAAAACAATTAAACCATTTGAATGATTGAATTGCAATTGATTAACTCATTATACATAAATTATATGACAAGGATTTACAAATTACTGTTTACAATTCAGTTTTTTATTACCTAAACAAACAGAAAGTCAAGAAGCATCAGTGTCAAAAACAGACTACCTGTGACTTTGAGGTTGGGTAAGGTTAGGGTTGGTAAGTTTATAACATGTAAACATGATGGTGGATCTTCATATTTCTTCTTCTGTGGTTTTCATGGTTTCCTGATTAGCTGATCAACTTCAGATAACCGCACACACTCCCAAATTCAAGACCACAGTTCCTGAATATTTTAAACATGTTGAAAAATGTTGAAAAATGTTCAAAATGTTGTACGCTGCTGGTAAGGTGTTTGAGTCACAATTCTGGTTGCTATTACTGCAATTCAGGTTGCAGCCTCCCCAGGCTGTATAAACAAGCGGGTGAGTCAAAATCTCACAGTGATTTTGTTTTTGTACAAATGTTGGTGCAAAAGCGGCCCTAAGACATGTTTAAGACATGGTGGCAATATCTATCAATTTCAGTCTTCTAAACAAATTTTTCTTCTTTTAAGGTTGCCCAGGTGAATGGGACCTAGCATGTTGGCCATCAGCTAGAGTTGGAGAGATAGTCACCATCCCCTGCCCAAATTACTTTAGCCATGTCAGTGATCTTAGAGGTATGTCATTATCTTTTTCAAAAAATATAAAGATGTCAAATGTTTTGAAACAAACCTCACAATTTTATCTGGCGTCTGCTGTTTTCTTCATCATGCTGATCACATCATCATTAAATACTATTCTGATTGACTCTTTTTGCAGTTACTAGAAGTTATTTTGAATCTGTGGAGACTTGTTCTTAGAGAAAATATGCATCTACACATACATCCTGTACTTTTGTGCAGACCTGTAATGTTACTTTAGTAATAGGGGCCATGCCTAAATTTGTGTTTTAAGTGATGTATTTAAAACAGTCACAACTGTTGCATTATGTAACAACTATGTCAAATCCTTCTTCTCAGTTCTAATTAGCCTTTGATAACTTTGGCAAAGAGAAAGATTGTTTGTGCTATTGGGATCTTGTGGCGTAATTTAGCCGAGATGTGGATATACAAACTATATTCATCAAAGTTTCTCTGGAGGGCCTCTGGTGGGCAAATTATTAGCTGGGAATTCATGACCGCTGTAATTTATTCAAACAAGGAAATTAGTAGGTTATTTTTAATAGTGTTTAGCCTCCCATGGTTATTTAATGCTAATCAGGATTAGCTGTGTATGCAGTAATTGCAAATGATCTCAAGGTTGGGGGCTGTTTGGTATGAATACCAAATAGCAGGCGTGACATTGCCCATCCAGTGTTTTTACATATCAGGTTTGTAGTCTGTCAATGTCTTGCATGTATATGGAATCAAGGCTGGTTGTTCATAAGGATGAGTGACTTATGTTGACATTTAATTCATATACAGTATATATTGCTTAATGGGTGAATGTCCTTTATCGGTATTCAATATAGTTCTTGCCTTGTGTACCATTTGCTGACTGCCTAATAAGGATGTTTTCTGTGTTCTGCATAATATTACCAGCTTTAGTAATACGAATTGCTATTGACCTCTGTGTTCTACTAGACTGTCTAATGCACCTGTCAGTCATGCATACATTGATGGAACCATGACTGGCAATTTTAAACATGTACATTTACAGCATGCCAGGCACAATTTAAATAAAGCCCGAGCTCAACCGTGTAGCCATATGGGAAATTTAAAAAGCACACGTAAGCACACAGAGGAGTAAAATATTGCGCTGTAATTTTGACCTTTAAAACGTTATAGCTGAAATGCAATGAAAGAAATGTCAGTGGACAGTCTCAGGCAGCTATGTTTGCTCTAAGAGCAGATATAAATGGTATTTTTTAAGATAGCCTTTCCCAGCAGTCATAAACTTGTGAAGGAAAATAACAGTGCACCTGTGTAGATCAATAAGTCCTTCAGAGCAATTCTACTTTAAAAGCAGTTGTGACTTCTATGCCGTTCTCATGTAAAGGTCTATTTATTTTAATGACACACCATTGTGGGAAATATGACACTTTTGGCAGCACTCTTGTATGATGAAAATGTAGCAGTGACACTTTGCCTTTGATCTTCAGAGAGTGTTTTCATTTAATACATTCATTGGACCAAGATATGGATTTAACACAGTTCTTCATTGCCAGTTTTTTTAAATTATTTATTTGCATGTTTGTTTGCTACGTGCAGCTAGTCTTTTGTTAATGTTGTCTGTCAGAATTTGAGCTTTGATTTACAACTCTGATTTTCATCCTGACAACTGTTTAGATGTATCTAATGGTTTCCAGGTCATATCTGCGCCTTGATGAAAGGGGCATGGCTTTCCTGTAAAACTATGAGCTCATAAAAGAGCTCCCTGGAGAAAACCCAAAACATGGATTGAGGGATTTAGATGGTACAGGGTGAAATGCAGTGGATTTATGTTCCTCAAGTGGTTTTGGACTTGAAAATTCATGCGCACCTCTGGTGCTCTGATGGGATAAAACACTGACTGGGAATGCTGAGTTAGGTTTTAGGGCAGACAGAGATGTACATTACTCACGAGGTGATGGAGCACTTTATGCCACAGAGTGAAGAACAAAGGATTTGTGTGGACTCTGTAGACATGAAAATCCCCATGAATTTATAGCAAACAGATTGAGATGTTTTCTATAAATGCTAACCTTTTTCCTTAGCGATGTTTTTCTCAGTCTGTGTTTATTGTCCAGGAAAAAGAGTTGAAAGTACATTCAGCAAAGACATTTTATGACATTGGCTAAAATTGTTGCATTATAGTGCCTGTGGGTACGAATTTTTGTCTTGGTCACCTAGCCAGATGTGTGGAAATATCACAGTTTATGACTCTGGCCCAATAGCACTGATGCTGTATCTAATTAAGCTGGAAGATCAAGCCTCAGTTGCAGAATTCCATCTGTTCCTACTGTGTACTATCCACCAGGAGTAAAATTCCTTCACTGAGGCTTAATCTCTCCAATTTAAGTATCAGATTACAGATACAAAAGAATCTCCAGGGTCTTATGTTATGCTGAAATGAAGAGGCAGTTTTTTTAGGAGCGCGGAAAGGAAAACAAGTGTTACGAAACTTGGCGGCACAGAGATTTAGGGACATGTCATAAATTTGTGGTGGGCGGAGCTTCTGGTGTCCTAACACATCTGAACTTTTTACCCAGGAGCTTTACAGCAAACACACAGTCATTAATCTTATCAACCGTTCAGCGTGGTTTCTTCCATCATAATTCAGAGTAATGCGCACTTTCACGCGACAGTCAAACAGATTGTCAATACTGAAATAACGTCATAATCAAACCTCACATGGAAAGTAAATGTTTCGTTTAGATAGTTAAAAAGTTTTGTTTTTTACATTACTTTGCATGTTTTGGTGGTGTGTGTAAGAGCTGCTGTTATAATATGACAGGCAGCTTGCATTTGAAAGAAGGACGCGCCCACACACCCACTTTTACACGAAATCTGCTATGAAAACACCAGCTCAAAGAGCTTGATCAGAAGCCACTCCGATTTATGTTTATACAAGTCATTCCACCATTAACATTTTGAGGGATCAGACCTTCAGCAAAATCAGAACCCCTATCTTTCTCTCTTTACAGTAAGTTGGAAGTGTAATCTTACATCAGTTCTCACAAGGACAAGCTTTAATCTGGGGCCTCTGCAGCATGCTTACAAAACGATGAGCAGCCCATCAAAAGCACACTCTGAAATAACATAACAGTGGGTTGATTAGCCCCCCTGTTCAGTCTATATTTTCATACATGGCTCTGATGATCCCCATTCTCTTGTTTTTCGGGATGATGAAAGCATTCTTTAGACAATCCCTCATTGAAAACAATTCCGGACTCTTGCAGCAGTAGCTTATCTGCCTTTGTCTAGGCCCAATGCTTGGAATTACACAGACAATGTAATGCAGAAGTCATTTTGATGAGACGATTGTTGATTGAAGAGTTCCTTCATTCCTTCAGTAAGCAGTGTGGATTCATGGTGTCTTTATACAACTATGAATTTGGTCAACTGATATGATTACAGAATTGATTTTGATTGGTTGTTGATGCTATTATTAATTTAGCTGTCTTCAATGTTTTTATTAATCTGTGTACTTGGTTAACACTGAAAATAACCGAAAATTAATATTTGAAGTATTTCTAGATCTGTGTTTTCCATAAGTAAGAAAAATCACAAATGAAATTAATTTATTTCTCCTGGATGGAAATGAACTGAAGAGAAATTCAATGTTCCTCCTGAGAAAAGTTACACGTCTGACGGCTTATTTTTGTCCCATTCCTGATTATTCTCACATGTGTCTTGTGCGCATCATAAGCCCATGTCTATTTAAGACCTTATGTTTCCTGTGCTTGGTGTCGCGTTCTTTGTATTATGTACAAGGTTAGTCATTTGCAATTGATCTCAACATCAACATGCCACAAACTGAGCTCATATTTGTCAACTATTAAAAGACAAGAATAAAGAATATTTGAATATGAAATTAAACATTTCTCATAAAATTTACCCAGAACCAGATTATTTTAGCATTTAATCTACAAATATTTTGAATTTTCATAATCCTAATGCATTCTGATAATTTTCTCATTTGTTTCTTGTGTTATTTCTTCTAAACAATTTTAGGCCAGACAAATTTGATATATAAACACAAATGAAAACTCCATCCAACCTCAGAGCAACAAAAGTTTCCAAAAGAGGTATGGATATCCCCAAACCTCACTGTCTAAATATACATTTTCACCCTCAGATGAGTTAAAGCATCATCAATTCACTTCTCACGCACAAGCATGTGGTTTGTTAAGTTATCCCATCTGAGTACATTATCACTGCCACATCTGGCATGCAGCCAGCTGCGTATCAAACAGTTCAAATATCTGTTTATGTTTTGCAGTGAGTTTGTCTTTTGCTTCCCACAGAACAAATTTAACGGGATGTTAAAAATGTTACAAATAAAACTTTTTAACTTTTTAAAAAGGTAAAAAGACATTTTGAAGACATTTTTGGTCATATTAAAAAGTCTGCTAATACTGTAGAGATCAGAGGTCTCATTTATGAAATGTTGTGTAGATACCGTTCTACGTATGATCTAACGA
>JAZGTJ010017626.1:0-11939 GCA_036877575.1 Botia almorhae
GAATATGAGATCAGTGTGTTGTTGACTCGGCCCCTAGAGGGGGGCACTGGGGCCCCTGGACCTCCCCTGAGGGCCCGAACCAAATGTGCAGGTGAGTTTGATGGGCTGACATGCTCTGTACGGTCTTATGTTTTTATGATTTGTTTACCTCAACTAACAATTTTAAGATTGTAAGAGCGTTTCTGTAACATTTCTATTAGGTAACAAAAGCATTAAAAAGGTTACTTTGACAGTTCTAGTTTTTTACACATTGTATTATGTTATTGCGTGGTTATAAGAAGGTTATTCAAACGATTATTCTTGTAACTTTTTAAAACATTCACTGACAACTTAAGAATAATATTTTTGATGATCTTATTTAACGTTAAAGGTTCTACTATCGTTACTGTAAGAATGTTTTTGATAACTTTGAGAGAACTTCTAGAGACTTTACTTTCAGAGACAACGTTCTGAAAACGTTCCCCAAATCCACGATAACATTTCAAGGCAGTTGTTACTCTGAACATTTGTTTGTACAGGGTCTAAATGAAGGTGTGTGCACTAGTTTTGAGGGAACTGATTAAATGATTAAATGATGCAAAATGTTTCTCTATAATAATAATAATAATACTGCAGGTTTTAATTTGAAGGGATTGATGGATGTTCTGATAAGTGTGTTCCTGTGTATTTGATGTAGATGTATGAAAATGATTGAAATATTGCAAATATCGCAGTGGTTTGCAATAACTAAATGATTTTAATACTTCAAAAAAATCAAAAGTTTTAGGTGGATGCAGAGAAACATGCAAATGTTAAAAAAAAGAATGTGGAACATGTATGTTGGTTATATAATTTTTTAAAATATATTTTAATTTATTTTATTTAAGCTGATTCATATTGAATATCGCATTATTTAGCACGTTTTTCTTCAGTATCATGCAGCCCTAGTTCAGTGAGTGGATGGCAGAGACAGTCTGGTGGATATTGAGACAGACAGTCTGCTTTGTTCAGGTCTCTCTGTGTCTGGTATGGATTGAGTCTCAGTGTTTTTGTAAAGCTGGAGAACTGGAGGCTGTTTCCTTCTGCTGAAGGTCTCACTGTTTGTCCTCTCAGTGCTGCTGATGTCCATGAATGAGTCTGTTTCTCTGGACTTCACACCAGGACTTCAGAGCTGTGTGTGTGTGTGTGTGTACAGGTTATTAGTATTAAAATGCTCTTCTTGTCATATGCTTTGTGCATGTTTTGCTTTTGCTGTGTAAATGTGTGTATCAGTGTTGCTAAAGAACAACACTTGTTGCTAAAGAACTTCAAAAATTTTTAAGTTGCTAAAGAACTTCAAAAATTCGTTGGCCGACGTTTTGTAAAAAAGTAATAAAAAAACATTATTGCCGTAACATTAGAAGAACTTTATTAACATTATATATATATATATCATATATCTTAAGAAGTTAGCGGAATGTTTTCCACCAAAACATTAAAAATGTTATTTTGAACGTTCTAGAAACGTTTAAAATATCTTTCTGTAACGTTCCTAGAAATAACATTTTGAATGTTTTGTTACTTAAAGGAAACATTCTGGAAACGTTCTTGCAACCTAAAATTGTTAGCTCGGTTTTATCTGCTCAGTGACACCAACATTCTGCTAGACACTCGTGAGATTTACAGAGGAATTTACCAAACTTGATATAAATCAGGATTCTGTCTGCATGACTGCCCTCGTGTACCTGCAGAGACGAGCGCTAACGCCAAATTCATTAGCTTGTTTAGCTTGGGAGCTTTTAGCCTAATGCCTGCTGCTATGCTCTATTCAGGAACCTTAATGACATTTTTGTCCTGACATCCTATAAATCAGTTTATGGTTAACATGCTTAACACGTGTGTTACTAGCCCGCAGTAGATTGTTTAAATGAATGTTTTTCCACTCAAGCTGGTTAATTTAGTTCTGAGTCTGGCGTCTCTTTGTTATCTCTCTCTGCGGAGCCTAATGGAAGTCCACAGACAAAGAAACACAAATGTACAGAGAAATAAAAGGTTGTACCCTTGAAAGTAAATTATGTTTGAGGAGGTATGCAGCCTTATCTGCCCGTTCTCTGTAGTTCTGCGGGCCATGCTAAGACGTTTTTGTGCGTGTGTGATTGTATGTTTTATTTCTCTTGATGAGGTTTAATAAAAGCTCGTCTGTCTGTTTCTCGTCAGCACGGGAGGAACGCTCAGTGTGGTTCGGTCTGACAGAAACACTCCGTCCTCTGTTTTGACCTGAACACAATGACTCGAAACGAGGTCAATTTGAACTGAAAATGTTCGGTACAAGCGCTCTTCATGTGTACATATCTGAAGACAGTGTCTGTGGTTTGATAATGACTAGCACACTCACAGATTTTATTTGTTGCAGATCTTTTAAATAACATATGTTTCTATAAGTGACGGTGTAACTGGATTTATGTTGTTCGCGATAAAATCACAAGTTCGCTTGCATAACATAACATAACAAAACAGTATTTCTAATGTAATGCATCTACGCGTACATGACAAAAAGATATCAAATGAAGCAGAGGTTTGTGAGCTGGTGTGAATCATCATGAGATTTAAATCAGAAATGTCACAACTGACGGACAGAGATGCCAAAAATATAAACACTGAGCTTTCTGTTCAGATATGAACCTGTGTGAGATGTGAAGAGCTTTCAGCTGTGATCAACTCCAAATTAAAGCAATTAATATTAATAATAGTGATGATAATATTAAAATCTATTTCATGATTTATGTTAATGAGTTTTAGAGAGTAACTCAACAGTGCAGAAGAGAATGGCAGGTATTATAAATATATGATTACAGAAGAACATACGTTTCTGTCAGTACATATATTATTGTAAATGTTTATTTGTGGAGGTGAAGCTGTAGATGCTGTGAGGGTCAGTGACATCATCAGATGTGGGTCGTGATTGGTCTGTATTTTGTGGTCATGTGCTGTATCGTGTTGACTAATGGAGGCAGAACACGAGACCTCTCTAATCAACCTCAAACTATCTCACTCGTTAATTAAACTAATCAGAAGTGAAGTGATTGATTGTGTGTGTGTGTGTGTGTGTGTGTGTGTGTGTGTGGTGGCAGGGTTGTTGTTGATTGTGACATCACAGAGGTCATTAACAGATGTGAGCAGGTGTTCAATTAGAATCGCTTTCTATCTTCTGTCTGTCTTTCTCTCTCTCTCCCTTCCTCACTTTGTGTGTGTTTGTGTTTTTTGTCTGTCTGTCTATGTGTTTTGTGCGTGTCTGTGTGTGTATCTGCCTGTGTATCTGTCTGTTTATGGGTGATGTCTGTCTGTCTGTCTATTTGTGTGTGGTGTCTATCTGTGTGTGTGTGTGTGTGTTTTTGTGTATGATGTCTGCCTGTGTGTGTGTGTGTGTGTGTGTTTGTGTGTCTGTGTCTGTCTGTTTGTGTGTGATGTCTGTCTGTGTGTTTTGTGTGTCTGTGTGTGTATCTGTCTGTCTGTGTGTGATGTCTCTGTGTGTGCGTGTGTGTGTGTCTGTTTCACTTTCTGTCTCAAGGTCTTTTCTGTCCACACGGAAGGGTTCCATACATTTGAAGATCATCTCTGTCATGATAATGGAAGAATCGCCTTGAGATATTCAACAACAGAATGTTTAGCGATTATTTCTGGTCACGTGACCACCAGACAACAGACATTGTCGTGAGTTTGAAGGCACACGGATGGAGATGCAGGACTCTTTTGTCATGGGCAGAACAGCACAGGAAGGTCACAGAAATCTTCAACAGCAGCTTTAAAATCGAGGTACTGATTGTAAGCGCCTCAAGGTTGTTCCGTTGGACAAACAGAACTTTTATACATTTGTTTAACAGACGTTTGATCCTCAGCTGAGCTCCTCTGAAGCTGCAGACCTTCACAATGTGTTACACCTTCTTATACAGAAACACATTTATTTACCCACAACATTACAATATGAATCATCATTGACCGGCCCCCATATGACCCAAAACATTCAGTAATCCTGTCTTCCTCCAAACACAAGTAGCCATTTTTTAAACTACCTTCTAATCTTTTTGCTGTATCCAGTTTGAAGTTGTTTTAATCATATACTTTAATTGAAAGTATAAAGTCACAGTGTGTTTTCTGTTTATCAGAAGGTAGACTTCTTTCTCTCTTTTTCTTTCTTTCTTTTTTTCTCTCGTTCTGTCTGTCTTTCATTCTCTGTCATGCTGTCTGTCCTTCCCTCATTATCTCTCGTTCTGTCTGTCTCTCACTCGTTTCTCGGGTGTAATTCATCATGTTTAATGACAGCTGAGTGGAAGCAAACGAGCATTAGCGCTAATGAAGATAAATTCACTCAGGAGTTTTTACGCGCTTTTATTATTTTTTTATTTGACTTTAAAGCTTCTGGAGAAATTAAATAAATATCATAACAATTTGCCTCAGCACTTTGCAGGCTGTTTGAAATATTGTGCCTCTGTACGTCAGTCAATCATAATGTATGTGTTGTCATACGCAGCGTGCGGGCGTGTGTTCGGTGTCATGCAGAGAGAACATGTTTCATTCAGACTAAACAGCACTGCTGAATAATCACTTATATGGCCAAACGCAAACTGATAGAAGGAACTGTTTCTCTCTGAAACACAACACAACGATGGCTGAATCTGTCTGAACAGAATTCTGACTCTGAAACGCACTGAAATTTAAATTATTCACTGAAAATCCTTTACCTGATATGTTTTTCATACATGAGAGAATTTAAACGTGCATAAGAGAGCGAATGCGTGCGAAGTTTCGGTGCTAAATTCCAGGGAGACAAATACCTTTATCACAGAGATGAACTGATGTCTACAGACCGCTGGGGTACAGAACACGATGGTGAAAACAGCCCTTCTGATGATGTGTCAGACAGTCTTTTTAAAGCTTTTTAAAACTTTTTGGGTTAAAAATGAACCAAAAATCTGTTATCGAGCGAGTACATGACAGATTAGTGTTCAAAATGGTCTCCTTACCTAATCCCAATTCCTAACTGCGAGTTTATAATAATGGTGTATAATTTGAGCTGTCAGGTTTGATTTCCCAGGAAATGTCATTTTGGCTTCATTTGAAGGTAAAGAATGTTTCAAGTAATCTGCAGTTCTATGTTTCAGACAGAGGTGGCAGTAGAGAGGGTAAAGTTATGGATTGCAGCTTTAACATTTTGAAACTTCTCCAAAGTTAATGTGATCAGCCTTCTCCTTGGTCAGTAGATTTAATGTGACTGGCTGATTGGGTTGGGGAGTGTAACTTGTTATGTGTTCGGTGCTTCGCCTGCATCTAGCTCGATCTTATTGGTTATACTGATGTAGCTCTTCGCTCGTGAAGATCAGAAGGTCACAAGGTCTCTCTTTAACATGAAGGGAAGTGGGCGGGGCCCTGGAGCCCTCATGACCCCAATCACTAGAGTGACAGCGTTACTGTGGCAACCAAGCAAGGGATCGATTTTAAGCCCATTGTTCAGGCTGCCCTTTGTCTTTCGAGTGGAATTGGTGTGTTAGAGATGTGGACTAGATTTAGATTATTGAATGGCTGAGTTATTTATCCCATCAGCCCATGATCAATTGAGAGTTGTTGCCACATGCGTGTCTTATTCAATTACATCACTACCCAGTTTAAAACTTACAGACACAAAATGAGTTAGAAGACAGGCCTGAGATACAGGCGGTGAGAAACAAGACAGAATATGACATTTATTTACAGTGCTAATTTCTCCTTTTAAAGGCTTTCAGATAAATTGGTTGAAGCTTTTAAAGAGGGACAACAGAGAGGAGAACGAGTAAATTGATGATTGGCAGAAGTGCATCAGGTCAGGGTCAGAGGTCACCGCAGTTCAGTGATGTGTGTGCGCGCAAGCAGCGAGCGCGCGTTTGATTTTCTCTTTGACTGTCAAACTTTGATGAGAGAAGAGGTGAGATGAGATGAAATGAGAGAAGAGCAGAGGAGAGCTACAGTGAGACGTTACGAGGTGAGATGAGAAAATAGAGGAAAAACAAGAGAAGAAGAGAGGAGAGGAGAAGACCTGAGAAAAAAAGATGGAAGATGAAGCAAGAGGTGGAATTGAGAAGCGCGAGACAAAAGGAATGAAGAGAACGAAAGAGAGATGAGATGCTTGCTTGTTTGGGTTGTTAATCTGAGAGATTTGTGTTTTCTTTCTCTTTGCCTTCTTACATTTAAAAGCATCGGTTTCCCATAATGCATCAGTTTTTTGACATTTCTCTTTTTTCCCTCAGTTGATCTTTCTCAGTCTCTCTCTGTTGTTTAAGTGTGTGTGTTTGTCTGCATTGTGTCGGTAATGGTGTTTTGATTGCGGGTTATCAGATTCTCTTTGCATTGGCTGAGACAGCTCTGAGATGTGATTTCATAAGTGTGAAAGTGTCATTACTGCTTCTCAAAGAGCCTGAGAGCTAATCGAAGATTCTTAAGCTCTCTGCCTCAAACAGAAGACTGACTCACAAGCTCAAACAAGCAGACATGAGCACAGTATGTCTTCAGCCTCATTCAGTCTGTTGTTCTCAGCTCTGCATTGCCGTTTGTCTGTCCTAACTTTTTTTAAGAGTAAGATGTTCACCAGAGAAATGCTGTGTGTGTTTAGTGGTGACAAATGTCAATGAGGTCAGAGGTCATACGAACCCTAGATCAGCCTAATCACATAGACGTCAACAAGACTGAGTAGACCAGTGACTAGACAGGTCTGAAAATATGTTGTTGTGCACAACTGTAGTGCATGTGAGTTTCAGAGGTTAAGAGGAATGATATTGTGATTGTGTCTTTAAGAGCCATTAAAGTGTGTGTGTGTGTGTGTGTGTGTGTGTGTGCGCGCGCTGACATACACACACATGCTTAACATAGGCTTTGTTTGAGATATGTTTAATTGATCGTAGTGTGTGTGTGACTGAGAGATGGAGCCGGGCGTGAGACAACTGAATGACCAGATCTTTTCCTCCTTCACCCTCTCATTCTATCTCCTTTCCCTTACACTCCTAATCCTAATTCCAATCCTCATCATCTCATTTTATCTGGACTCGCCTCATGCTCTCCCCATCTCACCTGCACTCATCTTGTCTCATCTGCACTCCACTTATCTCATCTGCACTCATCTTATCTCATCTGCATTCGTCTTGTTTTGTCTCAGCTCATCTGCACTCCACTCATCTCATTTTATCTCCTCTCATCTGCACTTCTATCATCTGCACTTCTATCATCTCTCATTCAATCTGCACTCGTGTCATCTGCACTCATCTCATCTCATCTGCACTCATCTCGTCTCATCTCATCTGCTTTCATCTCCTCTGCACTCTACTCCTCTCCTCCTCATCTCCTCTCCTCTGCACTCCCCTTATTTTCTCCTTTCCTCATCTCAATCATGTAATCCATTTGCATGATAAAGGTTAGACGAGCAAGCCATTAGAATTAACAGGAGCCGATAATGTGCTGATAATTTAGAAAACATTATTTAAATGTCAAGCCGTAATGATGAAAACCCACTAATAGTTCCATCTAAATGTCAAATTGAAATTATTCAATTACATCATGGGAGGGGGAGACCATAATTTACCCGCCTCAAGAAATAGCAATACAGCCCTTTAAAGTGTGTCACTGTGTCAGTGTGCGTTTCAAACAGACATCACACCTTATGCACACTTTCATCTTCAGCCTTTGGTTGATGGTTTATGTTTTCTGCTGTAATATAGCATCTAGTTTTCTGTAGTTGTGCTGCATTAGCAGGAAATTACGCAGCTGCTATGAGAGGAGATCGATATTTTTCAATTATCTGCTCTTTTTGTTGACATACAAGAGCACTTCTCAGTGTATTTACTGATTTGAAACATGACGCACAATAGAAAAGTACATTCACGCTCTAGTAAAAGATGAGAGTTTATTAAATCTTGGTCCGGAACCCAGCTAATAGGGAACATTCTCAGACCGTTGACTAAGTTCTCTAGAAGTTCTCTCAGAGTTCAAGAACAAAAAAGTTCCTGTAGTAACAATAGTAGAATGTGTATATGTGTATGTTATATATCATAAAAAAGTTACTCTTAAGTTGTTATTAAAATGTTTTAAAAACGTTACAAACACAATATAGTTGTTATAACCAAGCAGAAACATTATTAAAACATAGACCTTGACAAAACTAGACCTTTTGAATGTTCCTAAAATGTTTTTTGCTTAATAAAAATGTTAGGGAGACGTTCTTTAAACCCAAAATTTAATCTGAAACTCTGTGAGAAACTCATGCATTCAGTTTGCTGTTCAACCAAGACAAGCAGATTTGGTCATTGTTTTTTTTATCAGTATAGACATCGATACACAACGCAGCTATAGACGCTTGTTCTGCTGGTTCTATACACTCAAGAGTGAAAGCAGTGCTGTACTGCAGACGGTTCCTCTGGACATCTAATCTAAAGCCTTCATTTGATCTCTGAGATGTTCTATGGAATGTGTGTGTGTGTGTGTGTGTGTGTGTGTGTGTGTGTATTTGTGTTAATGTGTTGTATATATTGTATGTGTGTGTGTGTGTGTGTGTGTGTAATATATAGTAACATACAGGTGCATTTGAATTGTTTCTGTACACACAGATTACATGTTCTGCAACACATTTTAATGAACTCATTTGCTTATTGAAAATTGGAAGCACAGAGCGCTTTCATACAGCACGCGCATTCAGTTATGCTGACCACAGTGAGAATCTCTCTCTCTCTCTCTCTCTCTCTCTCTCTCTCCCTCTCTCATATCCATTCGCCATGCTTAAATTTGGGTGGAATTTACAGAATAAATACATTATTACAGTTTCTGTTTGTGTGTGTTTGTGAGAGTGTGTTTTTCTGTATTAATGTAAGTGTTGATGTGTATGACCTGTGTGTGTGTGTGTGTGTGTGTGTGTGTGTGTGTGTGTGTGTGTAGGATTCTTCTTCATGTCTCTGTGCGCTGCTGATAGTTCCGCAAATAGACAGAATTTTAAGCTTTATTTACTGGATGGTGATCTTAAAAACAGCCCAACACACACTAGGGATCTGTTTCAAACAGCCCTCCCCTCGCTCACTCACACTCCTGTGTTCAGAGTGATCCTGGAGACTCGATGCAGCCGATGACAGAACGATATCAAAACCATCTTTGTCAAGCATTTTGAGAGAGTGAATTGTTGTAGATTTCCAGCAGACAGTTTCAATCGCCTCAAGTTGAGCACACACACCCCCTCCCTCATTCTTTAGTGGTTTCCCATCAATAAAGGAAATAAGAGCACTTGAATAATGGACGACTGGAGCCCGCGGGTCACATTTCACATGTTTTCTTAAGTTGTCTCAAAAATCACAGTGTGTTACAGCAATTGTTTCAAAAATCAATAGCTTTTAAACTCGCGCTTGATTCACACCCTTTTCTAGCACTGTGCTTTTGTTAAGCGCAAGAATCAATGTCATATTTTTAAATCATTCGCTAGAAACGCAGATATGGTGAAAAGGGATAAATATGGTCTCGTATCGACCTCAAAGAATAATGCT
The DNA here is from genome assembly GCA_036877575.1 of Botia almorhae. Taxonomy (NCBI): domain Eukaryota; kingdom Metazoa; phylum Chordata; class Actinopteri; order Cypriniformes; family Botiidae; genus Botia; species Botia almorhae. The sequence goes on from JAZGTJ010017626.1 coordinate 9,504, forward strand.
TTATGTCGTCTTTTTATGTGTCATTCACCGACCACGGTGTACGTGATTGTGCATTTATAATCACACACACACACACACACACACACTCAAAGAGCAACATAAAGCCGTGTGCTCTCGCTGTGTTGTTAAGGTTTTGTCTTAATATTAAGTGACATTATGGGACCCACATATGATGATGTGATCGAATTATTCAAAATGACACTTTTAATACATTACAAACATTACAATACAAACATTTCTGTCAATATTTGATATATCTTGGAAAAATTAAAAAATGTCTTTGAATTTGGCCTTTGAATTTTGAAGTTTGAATTGGACATGAATTGGCCACACCCCACAGGAAGTAGAATTTGAATATCAATGAAAGACAAATGTCTATAGGTAAAAGTAGCACACACACACACTCCCTCTCTCACTCTCTTTCTCTCTCACCCTCACCTTTGTCAGGCCTCATCCACAATAATCAAGTTTGATTTGTTAGAATAAGAATAAGATGTGTGTGTCTGCGCGCTCGGGTCAAACCTGCGCGTTCAGCTGTTTCTCGTGCACGTGACCTTTCCAAATGTCATTTTTCTTCAGCTGTTATTGGCGTTGTGAATAAATGATGAAATGTATCAGAGAGACGCTCAACTTCATTCGTATCCCTAACAGCCTCTTTCTTTCCCTGTTTCAGACCTCCGTCACGTATCTGCTCTGCGCTGTTTGTCCTCCGCGACGTCTGCGCATACTTTGTTTTGATCTGCATCTTGAAGTCTGACTTGCTCTTTTCGTTCGCAGGCAATCGTTTAGTGAACGTTCTGCTGTCAGAGTGTAAACAGTCAAGGACGCCTTTAAAGAGGAGTGCGTGATTCATTCCGTCATATTTCCTCAAATGCTGAAAACATTTATCATAAAACAATAGGCCAACCGAGGATGTAGATTACTGTGGGACGGTCACGTACAGTACAGTGTTCTCCATAAGTATTGGGACAGTAAAGAAAAATGGCTCTGTTTGCTGTGGAGTCGCGAATCTTATATGATTAAAAGATGAATATGAGGCAAAAGTACAGTATGTCACATTTCTTTGTTTACTGTAATAAAATCAATGTAACGGCCTCAGGTGACTTACTGCTTTCATTAAACAATAGTATGACAACAAACACCAAAGCTCGGTAGATGGTTTTTAATATGATCATCACAATTATCCAAATAACATAATTACAAACAAAATATCAACAGTTAAGGGTAGTGAGTGAGTGTTAATGTGAATCATGTTGTATTTACATAAACAGCCTAATAAATGTGGCATCACAGGTGTGTGTTATGATGGTACAGAAACTTCTGGACATGAAACTCACAAAAACCTGTTGAATCATTATATTGGTTAGTTAATCTGAACAATCATCATTGTCTTGGTGTCTGTTGTTTTTTGTGTCTTATGTCACACCCGGCTGTGACGAAAAAACATCTGAAATCAATAAAAAACCTTCTTTCAGAAGAGCAGAGCCGAGTGCAGATGTTTTGAGATGTTTATACAGCACGTCTCTTGTTTACACCTTGAACTGATTTTAGAAATGCTGCTAAAAAATCAGTTCATCCTGCTGACCCATTTCCCTGTAATTGGTTTAAGCTGGTTTTGGGCTAGCTGGTAGATTATCATAGCTTTAGCTGACCGTAAGTGGTCAAGCAGCACAACTGAGACACTTAAGTTACACTGAATAATGCCAAAAAATGCTAAAGGTTTAGCTCTCTAATATCAAAGCAAGTGTTTTTTTTATTTATTTGAAGTGCAGATAGCGCAAGCACGTTTATCACGAGAAACGTTTCGAGAAAAACGTTTATTAGGTTTGCAATGATTTCAGTTAAAGTAAATTGACTGAAAATTTTAATTAAACAAACAGACGCATGTTTTGTAGCAACAGTGACACTGTTTACAGGAAAATCAAAGACTAGTTGACTTACCGTTGACTCCGTATTAAAGGAGACTGCAAGACATAGACATCAACAGTATTACACCATTCATCTGTAAATTATAGAAGACTGATTGTGCCAAAGATAAATTCAGAATCCTTTATAGAAAATCTTGTGCTAGTTGGATGAGTTTTGGAGTGTTTTTAACCTGGAATGTTTTGTTGGTGATATTCTAACTAGTAGAGCAGATGGTGTCACCATAATGACTGCCTGCTTTCATCAGGTTTTAACTTTATTGTGAGATATTCGCCTGCTGCTCTGCTGTTGTGTGTGTGTGTGTGTGTGTGCGACGTGTCTTGAGCAAAATGACACCAAATAAGATGAATGTAAAAGGAGATACAGAGACAGAATTTTCTTACCTATCAACACTATAACTCATCTGATTAGATGCACAGGTGTGTGTGTGAGAGAGAGAGAGTGTGTGTGTGTGTGTGTGTGTGTGTGTGAGAGAGAGAGATAGAGTGTGGATGTGTGTGTGCGCATGTA
>JAZGTJ010017627.1:0-11938 GCA_036877575.1 Botia almorhae
GGCAGACAATGTTCAGGAAACCCGCTTGAAAACAGTCTGTTTTGTGGCATAGAAATTACACACATTTTCTTTAATCCCCCAAAATATTCTGCAGAGCTTTCGCACTGTTGACAGGGAAGAAAATTAGAATTTAAGGGAAAGTATATCTCCTTTCTTCCTCTCCAACAATGGAAGGCCAACGAGTGGGAGGAATGGGGAAGGAAGAGATTTGCTAGTAAAAATAAATGGGAGAAATAAACTCAAGCTATATTGGTGTAGGGTTGCAGCATTGAGAAAAGGGAGGTCGCATCACAGAGGCTGTGGATGGTAAAGTGATGAGGATAATCGCGTTGCTGCTGAAATCAATCCACATAAAGAGAGCAAACAGCAGCCAGAAGATGGCCACAAAGGGTTTAGCCATAGCTTGGTGAAGCATGGTTTTAAAACGAGAGGAAAATTATTTCCTTTTTGGATGCCAATTACATCAATATAAAATGCCTGGATATGTGCAAGAGGGGAAAGATAATCCTTTAAAATCAACACTGTTGAAATCATGATAAATAATATCTACAGTTACCAACCTCTCAATTCTCTTTCCTGAGCAGAAACAAGATTAACTAACAGACTAACTGACTAAGAACTAGGAACCTAGTCAAAACTCCTAGTTCTGCTCTCACAGTACGCACACAAACATTCACAGCAATCATTGTCCTAGAGTCAAACTAATAAATATTGATGACCAAGTTGAGTTTAATGTTAAATAAGCTAAAACAGCACAGCTTAGTTAGGTTACATTTTTACAATGCTAGTTTTGGCCAATAACACTCAAGTTATTCAATTATAAATACAGTAGACAGATTTAATGTAGAGCTAGTTACCATATTGATGCTTCTGCAAGATTCATATGAAATGAGGCATGCCGGGATATAAGACCAGAGGAAGTATCATGTGTCTGTGTGTGTGAGGGTGAGGAAACATACCCCTTCTCTCACCTGAATAAGTCTGAACGATGCTTCATCCCTCAGGTGATTCTCTCAACGAGGGGCCTCCGGTTTCAGTTCTCTTACTTTCTGCTTCACCCGCCCCAGATCTCAAGACTTATTCACCTGGCTGACTCATTGTGTGTGAAACGTGTATGACAATTGCAGGCCTGACTGCACCTCTCCTCAGCCACAAAGATTTACACACTCTCTCCTGTTAGCCTGGGAAAGGAAGTACACCTGTAATTCTAGCCACACGCTCAAGGTGAAACATTCAGTTAAACTGCTTAGGATCTGCTCCTGTGCCATGAACCTGAACTAGGATCAGTGGATTGGGCACACTAATCTCGTAGTACATGTGGTACACAGCACAATGTTACACAACAGCAACAGACAGAAGTGAGATTAAATATATATTTTGGGGGTATATGTTTCATATTTTTATATTCTAATATTATATAGACATTGCTTTTTTAAAAAATGACACAAATAATAAATAATGTGCTTCTATGGTTACCTTAACCCAATCTACTTAAGTTAATTTTCAGAGTTATTTTCAATATTAATATAAATAAATGTCAGACTTGCTTATCTTTTACTTAAGCCGTACTCTTTACTTTCATAACCATCATTACGCATCTGTGTAGCAAATGTTTACAAGGGTACAAATTCATTACCAGTACAAAACTAAAATAAATTAATAATAAATGCATTCATTTAGGCCAACTAAATGCCATGTCAATATTAAGAACCTGTTTTAAGACAGAGCTGTAAAAATGTGGTAAATAAGGAAGGCATACAAAATTTGCAGTGCCGTGGGTCCCAGGACAAAAACCACTGGTCTAGTCATTAAAAATCACAACTTCAATTTAATTCTGCTCACACCTTAACCTGGACATCTGTCATCTATATTCAACTATGTGGCAACTATGTGGCCACTGGACCACTCATCTCATAACTGGCCTCACAATTTCCTTTTATAAAAAGTTAAAAGATATAAAAAACACCATGTAAAGAGAAGTGTGTGAAAAGAGCAAAGGAAACTTTTTAAAGGGTGTAAATTGTAAATTGAAACTGCCATTTGGAGGCATTCATTTCCTGAGAAAATATTAAGATATTTCTCAGTGTTGCACAGCCAATCCATCATGCCTCTCAAAGTTCAAATATTAGCTCACTTGATTCACTTTGTCATACTTAGTCGTTTTGATTTTTAAGGCGGACAGCTTAGCAGCCTCCCTAGCAACCAGTTCTGCTGCACCAGGGAAAAAACATTAACACCCTCAAGTTCTTTCCACCACAGGCGGTTTCATGCCAGAGGCAATGAGAAATAAATGAAAAGAGAGATGAAAACAGCTAGCATGACAGACATGGCTAACTTAGGCAGTGCAATCTCCAGCACACATTACACAGGTGCCGATATGATTAGCACTGGTTTCACGCAGTACCTGCTGAGAGCTTGTGGAATGAGGCCCAGGAACAGTCGGGTCCTGACTGAGCCGAGAAATGACTAATATTAGTGGCTCAGTCAAGTGATTTTGTTTATGCAGTATTAAGTTCCAAATATTATCTATTAAGTTCAATAAATCTGGAACTGGAAATCACATTTCTAAAAGACTCCAGTGAAAATGGATCTTTTAAGCGTAATTCCAACAGCTAGATGTTCCATTTCTAAAGTCTCTCCTGGGAGTCTACAAGAAGCCATTTAATGGCCGCACAGTGCATTACTAACTAACCATCCATTGCACAAAAATAATGTACGTTTTATCTTTTCTACCATACTATGACCAGTAGATTCATATCGGACAACCTTTACACACAATTACATTTTGCCCTATATAAAACACAAATAACCACTAAATTACTGGAACAATACACACACACATTCGGCTAACAATTTTAGGTTGTAAGAATGTCTCCCTAATATTTCCATTAAGTTACAAAAACGTTAAAATGTTATTTTAAATGTTCTAAGAACTTTTTTATAACTTTGAGAGAACTTTAATTGATTGTTTCTGAAAATGTTCCTATTAACCCCGTTTATCTGTGTGCGCTGTGTGTGTCTGTATAAAAACACAAATGCACTAAATGTATACAATAAATATACACACGTTCACATTTTTGACAAACCGTGTATGGAAACACAGGAGTGCTTGCATGCCGTTATTAGGACGGTTTCAGTTATAGACTTTATGGATCTCATTCCAGCTGCAGGTAACACTACACTATTAACTTCTCAGTCACAACCAAACTCTGTAATAGGTGATAGATGAACCACTAAATTCATGTTGTTCTTCACATTTAAGAGCTTGTCAGAAGGGATACACAGGTACACAGCCCTATCCACAAGAGGAACAAAAATGCCTTGAGTCTATCTCAGCCTATTTTTTTTAAAGGTCTGAGACCAAAAAGGGCAAGGGAGATAATTGGCCAATGGATATTTCAGACAGTCAGCTCTCTAAGTTCCAGCTTTCCAGGTCCTGGCCAACCGGAAACAAGGGCTTCTGGGATAGATTTATACAGGTTCTGGCCTAAATTGCACATGTCAGGGTCGACTCTCTCTAATATTAATATTAATTCCTTTTGGAATTGAAGCTGATTCTGGCAAGCCTTGCACGTCTGGAGTTCTAAGTAGTTTTCCATGAGTGTAATGCAGAACTGAGGCTTTGGAGATATGATGACAGAAACCACCCCCTTATTCTTTTTTGTCTTTTTTCTCAACCTCTCCCCGTTACTAGCTGCTCCACCTCACTCTTTTTATAAATGCCACAATTTCCTCTGTTTCTTCACAAGGGTCCGCCAAACATTAATCTGATGTATTAGAAATAAAACTCAAAATCTGCTTGGTCTCACTTGTTATTTTAGGGAAAATACACCTCTCACAAGGCTAAAAAAACAGCAATAGACAGAAAGTAGCCAAGATGTGGAACGCGATATTATAGGGCATCCCAGGTATATTCTAGGACATCTAAGCACAAGCAAGTCCTCATATAACAAGAAATCCCTGGATACATATGTACAGAATTAGTGGAAAATGTTTTAAGCAGGAATTTCCCTTCATATCCCTCTTTACTCTAAACTCTTGACATAGTCAGGTATGAAGCACATTATATTTCATTCAGGTCTGCAAAATATCTCCTCCTATCCTTATCGTAACTAGGCTCTTTAGTATAGATCATTCACTATTGGGTTGATTTTGACGTTCCTTCCTATATAATTTTAAGGAAAAATATGAGATCGGTTGACTAAATATATAAAGTAATTCTAGCTTAAGCCACAGGCCTGCTTTTGATCTGTCCCTAAGCAGTCTGATCGCTCATAAACACAAGCGCTTTGACTTCGTTTACAGCGTCCCAGCAGCCAAAGACATCATTATACCTGATTCCATGTGTGCCAAGAAGTGCTATTCAGACTCAAGGAAGGAGGCCTGTACTATCGCAACAGCAGGACCGCACACCTACTCACCACACAGTACAGATTTCACCAGGTCTCTCATAGGACAATTAACAGCTGTGTATCAGCAAAACACATTGTCTGCCGCCAAAAATCAACTAATGTTTGCATTGGAAGCCATGAGTGAAATGTTCATTTCTTACCCTTGTTCTTAAGTATGTTGACCACAAAACCCTTGGACTTGTATTTTGCAAGCTCTAAATTGTATTTAATTTGTTTCATGCGAGTACAAGAGTGCAAAACTGCTGTCTTTTAATACTGGTGTGTTGTGTTTTGTCAGTGTTTGGTATACAAATTTGAAGAGATCTGCGAGCAGGTGAAAGACCTTTGGGTCATGTGATTACAGCAACATTTTTGATCTCATACAGAGGACTTAGTGTATTCCACAAAATCCCTGTCAGTTTTCCAAGCACTCACATTGCTTCCGCAAACAGGCAAGGCAAACACATTCTGGGTCTGACCTGAACACTTCAATGAGCCAAGCTGGCTAACTTCGTGAATCTGTTGCTTCTCAAGGAATGCTAACAGCCACGCTCATTTAACAGAATGGTCAAAGCCACTTTGCACTCAAATACATCTTCATTAGGCTTCGTTAAACCTTCAGATTCTGAAAAAAAGCCTTATAGGCGCACATTCTTGTGTTGTCCCTTGTGTTGCTTCCTCCACAGGCAGGATGTGAGTTCAGCTTGGAGCTGATCCCCTGCAGAAACAATGGCTGAAATGCACGTCAAAATGTCCCAGCTGCATCTCCAGCATAATACCGCAGCAAATGCAGAAAATTATGGGCTCCTGAATAAAGCTCAGACACAAGGTACCACTGTGCCCTGCACTTGCAGCAACAGACACTGAACATAAATTGGCATAAAATACAATACACTCATACGCCAACTAGATCTGCTGTCCAAGGAAAAAGCACTCAACAAGCGATCACAGATCAATATCTGCGTCTCACATTACACTATATTGTGTGTTTGGGCATCCTCCAGCTTAACAGTTTATAGCAAATACTGAAATCATATACGTTTAATGGCTCTGTGGTTTTTCTTTGTATTTATGAAAATTAGCTTCATGAACTTTTATTCCCTTGAACAATCTTGTATGTTTCAATGCTTGAACAAACCACTAACTCCTGCCACACAACTGTCCTAAACTCCAAGGAAAATAAATTCTCTGGTATTTTCTGCCATTTCACAAAAACCAAGAGGACAAACAAAAACATCTGGAAATAGAAAAGAGGTAAATAAATCGTCCAACATTAACTCTAAGTAGCATTATATTATTTGTTCCTCGGATGTCCTGAGTATGTTGAAACTTGTTTTTTTCCAGAGGATGCCAACAGGCTTCCACAGGAAAACTAATAAACAATAATAAAAAAATGCTAAATTGAATGATGGTGGATTTTCTGTCTGTGTAGAACCCATTATGTTAAAAGTTTGAATAAAATGTGCATATAATACATTTGTGAGCTAAGTTCGAATGAAGATTTGAACCTTTAAAGATTTGATGATTTCGAATGAAGATAGGCCTATAAACGTTTGCGGTAATTTAATTGTTCTTAAACCTAAACCCTTGAGGGACAGGAAATCTTATGGTGTAAACTATATGGTGTTAAGCTGTAGACCTAATCTGACAGCTGCTGTCCAGTCAAAGCTGTGTGGTTGTGTGGGGGGTCTGAACCTGAAGTAATAAAGTTGCCTCATAATGTGTTAAAAACGACCCTTTACAAAATATGGTACAGTATAGAGTACAGTAAGGTAGGCATATATACTTTTTTCAGCTGATCTTCTGTTTGACAATTTAACAGCTAAAGTTAAAAAGATGATACCATATAAAAATAACAGGACTTTTAAGAAATGGTGCTGCATTTGGTCTAAAGTACTAATCTTAAGGGAACACAGACCTTGGCAGTGTGCTATTTTAAACCCCTTTGTTGTGCTTAATATGATTATACCCACTGTTTAGATGTCTTAATTTTGGCCCTTCAAAATGGCACAAGTCCGTCAGGCTGCTGCTGACTGTTTGCAGCTTTTAAATGTATGCTTTTATGTTGCATTACAGTTAAGATACATTACAGTGTTGTTCTTGGCTCGAGACAAAATCAGCTATAAGCGCTTGGTGTTAAACTCTGGCTCACTTACAGTTCTGTTGACTGCTCGTTGGCCTTGACACTTCGCCTCTCTCTTCAGTGCTGGAGAGCACGGGCATCACGGTTAATGTTAGGTGGAGTTTCTGAAGTTGTCATTACTTGGCCATGTAGATGGAACAAGCCAGAACACAGGACGCAGACACAGAACACAGGCAAACAGAAGAATCTCTGTCGCAGAGCCAGACACAAACAACCTAAACACAGCTGCTCTAACACCTCCACTAATCTGTTATGAGGAAAGTAATGGGATGCCATAGATTTAGCCCCTCCCCTTCTTCCTCTCTGAATTTTGGTTATTCAGTCCAATGTAAATTCATGCTCCAGTTTCATTTTCCATTAACATTTTGTGTTCAAGTTATATGGAACACCATTTTCTGCACACTTGGGGACTATCAACAAGCAAATGGTACCATAATATTTTTGTATGTTTATAGTAACATAACCTATTTTACATTAAAACTTAATCAAATCAAGGTGTCGTCATGTTTATGTATTTTTAAATAAGTACAATAAAACTGTAAATATACAGCGTTTAAATTTGTTTTTTACTTTAAGTGTTTTTCAGCCATTATTAATCGGCTTCTTTCTGGATGTTAGCCAACAATCCTGCAGAGGGTCACAGAGAACATCGTATTAAAAAACCCTGCTGAGATGCGCTTACCATGGGACACACATTTCTGTTAAAAAGCACAACAAGCATATAAACTAGTAGATTTGTATTCAAAGCCTGTTAGGACTTACAGAGTATTTCAGATTAAATACACATAATATCAAATGGATCTGCAGCATTTACTGTAAGTGGTGATACTGGATATTGTTTTAGCCTCAATGACACTTACTTTTAATGGCAAGAATCCATGGCTTTACACATACACCTTTTATCAACTCATCTTTTTAAAACAGCGAACAACAACACTTGCGCCAAATAAATGCTTTGCTGAGCCAGTGGCACAGCTAAATGTGAAAATGATTGAAAGCTGTTGATGACAGACTTGTCTCCTGTTCCTGAATTGCTGGCCATTGAGAAAAATAGATTTTCATCAGCTGGTTTAAAGGTGTTGGGGTGAAGCAACACTGCAGTTAAATACACTGTCTCTTTCCTTCCTACTTCCCTGAACTAATGCACACAGTAACAGGCACCCACGCTTACCCACAAACACACCCACACCATAACCACATAAGAATTTTAAATAATGTTTTGATTACCAGTAAATTGCTCAGAACAGATATAAATCATCAAAAAACAAAGTTTGCAATTAAACTAAAAGCTTTTAAAAAGTTAAGAAAACAGCATCACATTAATATTTGCCTGAGCCAGAAATCTCATCAAGTTTATTATGGGTGTCAAAGTGCTTTCATTGTTTTCAAAGCAAACTGTGTTACCCGCAAATCAAAATCAAACAATCAGAAATGCTTCGAGTCATGTGATCCAAGAGCAGGGCAGCACTGGGGTTTGTGGACATGTGACATGGGACAAAGTTTGCAGTGTGATGCAGTAACAGTTAAAATGAGCAGACAGCTCGTCTCAGGGCAGGTCTGCTCTCAAGCGCCAGTGGTATTGTTTAAATGGTAGATCTGTCATAATGTGACAAGCCAGTCTGACATTAATAAGGTATTATTACTTCTCATTGTTTAGAAGTTAAAGATCTTAAATGAAAGGTAATTACTCAGTATGTCTCATGTCCTGGCAGCCAACATCAGCACGTCAGGACACATTCTGTTTTGTCACTACGACTGCTCACAGTGAAGCCTACAGGCTACGGGGGACTTTATTAAGAGTGCTTGCTTAGGCAAGCATTACCATTGTTGCTCATACTTATGGTTAGGGACTAAAGTCATAACTCAGTCGACACAATGCCCCAGACATGCAGACATTTAACCATTGCCAGTGGTTAGTACAATACCATATACAGGCATATGGTGCTTTGATATCATTATCATGGTGCATGCCCCAAAACATGACAATATCATTGTGCTTTTTGGTACTTTAAGTGTTGTTGTGTAACACCATTGTTTGTTTCTCTTGGTTAGAAGCATGTATTTACTTTCAGTACAGAGTCATTCACAAGCTGCGGACGTACGTTCAGCTTAAGATCCTCTTCATCCAACGACTGAATACTTTTGCAGGTTTGATATCAACAGCATGTAGGTAAATATCAATTAATCCAGCGCGCCACTTGTTCTCGGTTGTTTCGTTGTCTCGTTACTGATTTACGGACTGAAAAACCACTTTAAATGATTCAATGCGGGCGTGATTGACCTGCTCAAATAATGCAGTCTGAATAGTGAACCAATTATGTTCGCCAGGATCATTTAAACGAACTGACTCACTGCATCACTAGTTTTCATTCTAAACAGACGACAGAAAAAAACAAATTGTATGGATTGCCAAAATAATCACATTTGCGAGGGAAATGTGATGCTGTAACATTTGTCAAAATAACTTACCTACCATCTTTATTGAAAACTTGTACGGATAAAACGAATTAAAGACGCACCTCTGTGGAGAACTTGACCTTTATCTAACTACGAAGTGTTGACTGACAGCGATAATAAAGTTTTGAATTATGTTAAATTGGTTTCAGTGTTAAGTAATAATTGTTATGCTATTGTTAACTTGTTACAGGTTCAAAGCAAACATGCATCTAGGCCATGAACAGGTAACATATAATAACATACATGATCTGTTGAGTGTTCAACATTATTCTCCTAAAGGCCTCTGTCAAAAGACTAAATAATGGGAAACTATTGTGTAATAACATAAACTAAAAGCTGTCGTGTTTTGCAGATTAAGAAAATACTCAGCTAAGCGCTTAAATACAGTGCAGACCTACAGCATAACAACGCATGTTCCAAATTTAGTATTGTTTGTATTGTAGCATGTAAATGTATTGTACCAATTAAAACAATAAAAACATATTTTTATACACATGCAGTGTATATACAATGTTGGGGCAGGTGTTGTATGTTTGTATGAGCAATATGGGTATTCCCCCTGTGTGCACCCCCTCTTCCTTCCGGTGGCTGAATATGATCCGTGGATATGAAGTAGATCTACAAACTGAGATACGTGAGAAAGTCAGAAGGTCTGCAGAAAGTCTAGCTGATAAAGGCTTCTCATTACAGAGAACCAGTGAGGTGAGGGCAAGTGAAAACAAAACTTCCTATCCATACCTGTCAATCACATTGAATCACCATACTGGTGATCCAGGAAAAGGTCTACTGAGTCCATGTATTTTTCCAAAGGGGGAATTCACAGAACTGTTGGACTGTGAGGAAAGAGAGTGCATGGGATATACATGACAGGCAAGACCCCTGTGACAAACAAGTGGTACAAAACTCTGAACGGCAGTTGTTAACTCTGCATTTGGTTTAAATCCACCAACGTAGATTGTTTATAGTACATAGAAACTATACATAGAATTCATCATTGAATCAAAAAGTGAAATGCCTTTCCTCATATTTGTGCCAATCATTTTATTGAGCCACCACTTACATCTATACATCTCCCCCTTCTTGAATTGGGACCACACCTGGATGACTGTGAAAATATTTGGCCTGCAAAGGGCTCAGTGCTTCAGGGCCCCATCTGAATAGCATCCTTCACTCTCATAATCAGTCTAAAGACATTATCCACTTAGTTGAGATGAGCTGAGGGGCTGCAGGGGATACGCAGACTGGATAACAGAGTTAGTCTAATGGCCGCCAAAGAGGGACCAAGATGAGTTTCAGTAGGGTTGGAGGGTGGGGGGGCTCTAGGGAGAGGGGGGCTCCCCATGGGCCTGCTAATCTAATGCTTGTGTTGAGGTTTTGATATCGCACTCATTTGGTGACAACAGCTTTTATAAGCTCTGTTGACAAGGTGCAGCCTAATGCAAACAGCCATTCGTCTGCCCTTAGGCATTCAGAGAGCTGATGAGTAGAAACCGAGTATGAGAGAATGGGGGTGTGTTTAATGCGCTGTGTGACCAAAGCACAGAAAAGCATTTTGTACTGCAGTTTGTGTGTGTGTCTGTGAATACACTTTTTGTTATTAATATAAAATAATTGTTTTTTTTTGTAGTCTATTGCATATGTGGACAGCATTCTAAAATGAGCTAGACCAGGTGACAAAAGCAAGTAACAGCTGGCATTGGCAAGTAAATAAAATAACAGTTGCCTGGTAAGTATTGCAAGGAATTCCAATAATATTAATATGTAATTTAAAGATTAACTGTAAGGAAGATAGTTTGACCCACAGTTTGACCCACACTGATGTAAGCAACATTGAGATATAAGAACTGTATAAACCATATTGAAGACAACAAGTTTGCAAAAGATAAAGAGACTAGATAGCATATGGTATTACATGAGACACAATGACCTGCAGTATTGACCTGCAATGTTTGCCACAAATATGCAAATGAAGGCAAAATAATGGACAAATTATATATTTATATATAACAAATAATGTAATATACTGTACATCTGCACGGCTGGTAAGAAATATTTATGAATACAGATTTCCGTGATTCACTTGCAATTGGCAGGTGAGGTAAAGACATACTGTACAAATGCATATTCCCTAATCTTCCACTTCATCCTGCCATCTCTCCATCTGGCGACTTATTACTGTTCACTGTCAACTCAACACCATGAACAAGCTAAAACCTATTACTATTGAAAAGCACCACAAGCTTATGGCCATTCACTCTCATTTCCATAACAAGACAAGCACAAACCATCTTTCTCCCAATGGAGTAATGGAAACTCATGCAAAAACTAACAGTGGAAACATAGTGAACTCTCTAAAGAGACTCACTTCTCATGAGCAACAGAGTACTTTTGCAGCAAAATTCCAGTGTTTTCCTTCAGTAGAATGGTAGCCTAATTAGATTTCACTGGTACCGTACCGCAATATTGGCTTCATAGGAAATCCACCCAACCAGGAAGAAGGTTTTACAAGTGTACTGAACAGGGCTTTCAATAATTAAATCATGAAGTCAATGTCAGTGCATATTAGTGGTATAATTTGCTTGCGTTTGATGAGTGCAGCAGTGGGTGCAGCTGGAACACTTTTTAAATATGGAAGTTGTCTTTGGTTCTGGAAGTTGAGGGAGGTGACTTTGGTTTACTGAAATGGAGAGAAGTGTTCAGCTCTTGGCTGGACAGCTGCTATGTACAGTGCAAGTCTTATTGACACAGGTCCCTTTAAATAACTCCCATTCTATTGGAAATGTAGCTCCAAAATGAAGCACATTCAGTCTAGAATCCTTCAGGTCCAGATAGCTGTATGTATACACATACTCCTAGTGTACAATGTAATGGTGAAACACTTTATATTTCCTTACTGTTCATTTCTTTTCTTCAACCTGCGTTGAATCATTGAATCATGCTCTGTCAT
>JAZGTJ010017628.1:0-11938 GCA_036877575.1 Botia almorhae
GACAGAGGGAGAGAGAGACAGAGGGAGAGAGAGACAGAGGGAGAGAGAGACAGAGGGAGAGAGAGACAGAGGGAGAGAGAGACAGAGGGAGAGAGAGACAGAGTGAGAGAGAGACAGAGTGAGAGAGAGACAGAGTGAGAGAGAGAACTACAGAACTACATTTGATAATAAAAACCTCTACTGATCTTATAACTGCCCTTTAGAGCAAAACAAAAAGAACTTGACATCAAACATATACGACCCACAGACATGATAGACATCAGGAGGTAAGACTCCATATATACTCACACTGCTTGAGAGGACCTTCTACCACGGTTTGTCTTCTTTCCAATGACAGGAGTGCCAAAGTGCTCTGGGTTAGTCAGGGGCAGCTGATCCAAAGTCTATCAGAGAGAGAGAGATGGAAAGCCGACAGAGACAGACAGAAATAAAGCACAAAAAACAGCATTAGCAGATGTGACATGATGTAAAGATCTCACAGTTCACACAGTTACTTCATACCTCACTCTCTGCAAAATGTCTCTCGCCTTTAAGACACAGTGAACTTCTTCTGAGGGTCTTCTCATCTCCATCATCAAATACTGTCATGAGAACAAAAAACACTTTAAGAACATGAATATAAACCTCCATCTGACAGTGTGTGTGCAGTCATCTGAGAGAGGGGCTTTATGACAGCAGCTCGTCAGTGAGTATTTCTGTACGTACCCACGGTGTACCAGCTGGCGTCTGTGAGCTTGCTGATGACGGCTTCAATGAGTCCACCCTCTGGGCTCTTCACCTCCACTGTTGAGCCAACCTGAGACCACAGACACGCATTACATCACCCACTGTGCGTGCAATAAGCTGCCTTTGCAAAATAGGAATCTATTCAGGTCAACGCATCGCAGTCTGCTAAACAAACAAAATTATCACTATGAGCTTTGATTCTTCATAAACCAAACAAGGTGGCCAGATCATTTTAATAATAATAATAATAATAGTCGTGATTAGGGCATAAACATGGACTTTGGCATGAAAATAACAAGATACCAATTGGCTGGTAACTTTGAGAACCTGCAACACAATGTGTTTTTATAGGTTAAAACTGTGTTTTAAGAATAGCAGCCTAATTAGAATCTTGTGCATTACTTACATTAGCGAGTGTTAAAGACATTTGTAACAATAAATCAAACATCTCCTGTAACTTCAACAACTAATCTAACAGTGGTCATTTTCACCATCTGAGGTTTATCTAAAATATCAAATGATGTTTTCTTTAAAACTCTATGTGGTTCATTTTTACATTTCATGCACCATCGGTGGGTGTGACACAGTAAGATATGGACCCTGGATTTAAACAAGTGTCGTATGATCATGACAGACTCAAAACCTCTCTAACAATCATTAAGGGGAATTTGACTTGTGTGAAATGTAGAGCTGCCGTCTAATAAAGTCCAGCTTACCCTTAAAGGACCCTTCACTTGGTCATCCTGGACAACTTGTGAGGTGCTGTCTCCTTTAAGCACAACCTACAAACAAAAATAATGAATAAGATATTGAAAAGAGCGCTAACACAAGATGGTAGGAATTAAACGGATGCTGAGAGACCAGTGGCAGGGTTCAGTGAAGCTAAAAGACCAGTGGCAGGGTTCAGTGAAGGTGAGAGACCAGTGGCAGGGTTCAGTGAAGGTGAGAGACCAGTGGCTGGTTGTGTAAAAGACAGCATGTTCTTCATGATCTTCTCAAAGGATCTTCTTAACAAGCGTCTACATACAATGTGTAGAGTGACTACTTCAGATCTCCTTGTCAGACTCAGTAACGTGTGACATCTGTTGCTCTGTGTTAACCAAAGCTGTCAGAAGGTGCGACTAGCAAGAAGTATCAAAGACCAGACAGCTACACAGATGACAAACATCCAGGACTTAAACCTAAAACAACAGTTACGGCTGGTTAATACTGATCCTAATTAACCAATCTGCAGTTTCTTGTTCATTCACATAACATGAAGATGTTTATGTTTGTTCCGTTTTCACTGAACCAATGTTTTGGTCAATAACTGTCACAAAACATCTGATAGATACGGTCTACAAAAGATCTATTTTTCTTTATACAGCTGGAGCTTTGTGTATAGGAAGCACCAAATAACTCTGAAATCTGTGGTATGCTGCTTTATTGTAGAGAAACAAATCTGTGATTTGTCAACAGTGAAGGCTTGACAGATGAGCCTTACAGACTCACTCAGATCTCATAAATGAAACCTTTACAGATGGCTCTCAGAAAACTGTAGGCTGGAAAAACTTTAACCCGGACACGATTAACAGCTTCAGCTTACCTTAACTTTCACCATGCGTTTAACAGTCTTGATTTTTGCCTCACAGAAGGCACCACGGTACTTTGCGCTCACATCTGTCCCCACGGTCAGGTAGGCAGGTTCGTCTGCTACCTGTGGACAGTGTAAACATTATTATGGTGCGTGTAATAATGCATACCAGCACTTTCTCTCCATGTAATGACCATCACGGAATGCTGGATCAAAAACAATACAAAAACTACAAAGAGTATCCTAACAACGTACAAGTACAAGGAAAATGGTAAATTAATTACAGCTTTTGCTTTGGTATTCCTGTCAACAGCACTTACTAACATTTCTGCCACACACACAAAGCACTTTAACAGGAAAGTAAATACAGAATAAAGCTGCCATTAAGTGTTGTGTGCTGAACACATCAATCTTTCTGCTACTGTGCTTCTGATTACAAAATCACAATCATACACTACTCCTCATTCATAAGCTGATTCGGATCAATCTTTTGTTGGGGATCATTTGAAGAGGCGTCGCCTCTGAGAACTGCAGAGGATTACACACTCACCCTCATCTTGATGGCTATTTGAGGGAGTCCAGCTCGATTGGTTTTGACTGCTGAAAGAGAAAAACACACACGCATAAAGAAACAGAGTCACGATCCTTCGCCATGTGCTGAAAAACGTGTCGTATGTGCGCTTGTGCGAAAGATTTGACAGAAAACACCAACACAGAAAATGGTACGTAGGCTAACGCAGTTAGCCTTCTTCGCCCCTTCAAAAAGATTAAAAAACAAGAGCAGCCCATCAAACACGCCTGTAATAACTCCACCGTGACTTTACCTCCGATCTGAGTCACTTACAGTATCTCGATGGTGTAAAAACACGCAGCAGAAGGAAAACACAAACCCTTCAAAACCCAGCGCTTCATTCCCGCTTCACTCACTGTGTGTGTGTGTGTGTCACGTCGCCATCATAGCTCACACACCGTCCTGCACCATGTCAGCCCCTCCACCATCCACTCAGCTTACATTTGCCTCACTCAACGCGCTCTTTACCGACGTCTCTGAGTTTCAAACACGACAAACTGACAGCCGTGTCGGTGAGTGACGTCTGTCAGTGTAACTCAGACAGTTGAGCTAAATATACTGAAGCTGTTATGACGATGTAAACTGTTCCTCGGGTTAGTTCCGCAACAATTCGCGTTTCACGGGAGACTTGTACGTCCAGACTGAGTTACAAGTTTCTGACGAGAAAAGAATCGCTTTTGAGGGTTTAAATGAAAGGGAAAGTCGACGGATGAAACGTGAAAACAAGCCGACTAGCTGTGACTCCTCTCTGCCATTCAATTTTTTTTCTCTTCGTCGCCTAAATACCATCGCTGGAAACGGCGACAAATCTAACGGGATTACTGTAGTACAGACGGGATTAAGTGAGATCTATGTGAACGTGTGGCTTTAGTGAGGGGAAATCGGTGTTTGTATGTTGTGAGGACATATAGATGTGTACTTACATGCTCCTGCAGGACTGCTTCAGCTCACTACTCGACTAGATCGCAAAGGCATAAACGAAATAACAAGCTGTTGAGCTGAGGTTGTGTTTCTCGCAATCCCATTGGCTGCCGAGGCCGCTGTGGGCAAATCCCTACTATTTTAATTGGCTGACAGCTAAGCGGATTTCTATAGGCCAGACTACTGCTCACAAAATGATTGGTACGTACAAATGCGGCGCTGCAAATGACGCCTTCCCATTGGCGTTCTTTGATTTCCACTGTATGTCAATAAAACAAATGTGTTCTGGTATCCGATTGGCCGCACGTTTCCCACTCTGTGCTGTCCGCAGAGCTGATTGGTTGAACTGACTCAGACGCGTCCAGTCCGCAAAGCTCATTGGCTGTGCTGTTTTACGGGAACACGGTGGATCCGTCTGCGCATGTCGAAGTGAACAGAACATGCGCCATTTTGTACCCAACGTAATTATTTTCACATTCACGACCCGGAGCCCGTGAGAATTCGCGGCGAGCCCCGTGACTGTTCGTTGACTGCTTCTCTAGTAAGAAGAACTGTTTTAGTCTTAACATGTTCCATGTTGTACGTGTTGTGATGTTGTTACAAAATAAAACGTTTCAATTGGGTCTTGTAGAAAAGGTCAATGGAAAGCAACGGTAATGGCGTCTGCATGTCGTTGCTTTGATGGGGCCTGACGTCACGTGTTTGTAGATCACGTGACAGGAACAGAACACATTAGCGTCACAGCGGGCCCTTTAAACAGCATTTGACACGTTTTAAAGTTAAGCTTTCGGTATGTTTCGAAAAGCGGATTGTTTGTTTAAAAACTTTATTTTCAATGAAAATTAGTACATAAAGCCCTGGATTTTTTGGACGAATGTCTCATTTTAAGAAGTATGGCTTTGGAATCGCTGGTAACGTAAAGTTTTATAATAGTTATCAGTGTGTACACTATGTCTGTAGTGCAATGTCACTGTATTTTTTACTATATAAAGTGTGCTTTATATATGAATAAATCTGTGTGCATCTCTCCATACAATTCATTTACTGAATCGGGCATTGCAAATGTGCAGGATACTTCAACAAACACCTTTAAAAAAACTTCTGAGATAATCGCTACATGGAAAGCTTCAACATTCTCAAAGACAAGAACAACAAAACAGCACAATAATTGTGGATACGCTGCCAGTCAAGTGTACACACTTGATTGTCAATATTTTGTTTTTCACAGTCTTGTAAACCTTTTGATCTAAAACTGCTAATAAACAGTTGTTTTGGACTTCTTACATTAGTGGTTGGCACAACTAAACTAACTATTAGTTCAAGATTCTTTGCAGTGTATTATTAGTATTACTGAAGAACTGTTTATCTTCATCTGAATGCAAACTGTATTCATTAACTTGTGCTCATCCTAGTAATGGACCTATTCGTGCATAAACATATTCAATAAGGCCACAAGTTTTATCAAATAAACCAGATGGACCTGCTGCCCGACCAATGAGTGTAATTGTAAGTTTAAACCAGAGCTTCATTTGATTTTACAAATGGTATTTATTTTTAACATGGAAACCCACACAAAGAAAACATAATAAACACGTGTCTGCTGTAAAGCTGAGATTTGCCAGGATGTGTGAAACATTGTATACAGGACGAAAGAAAGGTTTACATATTATCTTCATCAGAATCATCCTCTTCCTCCAGTGATTCCTGTAAAGACAGACACGAGTATAAGCTGACGCTGATGACTGCTTCAGTTAGAACCATTACCTGAGGAAGAGTGACTTACTTTAGCGTATTTCTCTGCCTCCTCTCTGATGTCTTTGGGGACGAGCTCATGTCTTCCTTTTGTGACTAATAAAGAATGGAAAAAGAGATTATATATAAACTCCATTTCTGTTTATCATGTCTTTAAAACGGCAACACCTTAAACACATCCTTTAAAATCTGTTTAACAACCATAATATCAAAGAAACATTTTATGAGCTGCATGTTGAGTAACATAACGCCAACAATTAACCTGCATTCTTTAAAGGTGGGGTAGATCATTTCATAGAGGCCAGAAATAGCAACTAACATTGCTATTACTAGCATATCTTCTACTCTGCATAAAAGTTTCAAAATTGTATGAAGAATAGCAATACTCTTGATTTAAGATTTCAAATCATTAAACTACTGTTTTAAAAGGTAAAGAACTTTCATGCTGAGATTGGCAGCAGAATCAGAGATTTACCTTCTCCAACCCAACTGAGCTCCAGTTCAAATGCTTTGTCTTTCACTTCATCATGAACAATATAGATACTGAGAACAGAAATAAACAAAGATCAGGTTGTATGATGGCCAAATGTTTAAATTATGTTTAGATTGCCGTTTCATTAGAACTCTGTAAACTCAGCAACTTAACAACTGTGCTGACATGTACAACATTTACAGATAAGAAAGACCAGCTGAGCTACACTTTTAAATCTCCTGCACAACAGTCAATACCAGGAGTTTGTCTGGTTTATATCATCATTATATCATCGTGGCAGGAGGTGTTTCCCCACGTGCCTCTGCTGCCCCCTTACAGTCATTATTGTGTACTACATGTCAAAGTCTTGATTCTTCTATATGTACTCACATTTTTGCCACCTCCTTTACCAGTTCTCTGCAGGTCATCTCTTTCATCTGTTAAATATAATATACAAATATTCAAGTTTTACATCTTTTCAGAATTCTGAGCTAAATTATTATGTATTTAGCTGAAATCTATTTAGCTAAACACAAAAATACGTTGAAGTATTGCAAGCATTTATGCATTCTACAAAACTGTATAATTACATGATGTCATCCCAGTAGAAAAGAGCACCAACAGTAACAGACTCTCGTTTGAAGATGTTTCAAAAGAAAGTTCAGTGCTCAATGGAATAAAATGAAGTAATAAAGTGACTACGGTCACTCAGGATAGTGTTTATAACATCTTCAGAACACAAGACAGGTTTCTCTGTAATTCTTTTGATTGCCAACTGGTTTGTTTACATCTGAGCTGCTCTGCATAAGTCACAAAACACCCACCTGTAGTTTCTCGATTTCTGTCTTAGCAGCCTGCTTGGCTTTCCCAATAGCACAGCCCCAGTAACCCTAACAGACAGACACCAGACTTTAATGTGTGCTCAGGCAATGCAGAGGTTTAAATGATGAGACAGAGGCATTTACATGGATGAGAAAATACATGGATGATCACAGGTTAACATCTCTTACATATGAAATCCCAGAGGGATCAACCATGTACAGCTGTGGACCGTCGTCGTCATCATAAGAGCCAAGAATGAAACTACAAGAGGCATAAATAAACAGCTGCACGTTACAATAACACGATAACAGTTTAAAGATTTCAACACCAGAAATATTGCGTATGATCTTAGCAAGACAGTTTCAGTGGTAATATACATTATAACACTGTTGTCCACTTGTCTAACTTTACCTGCATCCAAACGGTCTCACTGCACTGTATAATGTGTAAGCGTGGACATACATGGCCACTCTGTCAGCTAGATGCTGTTTAGATCAAATGAGAAAAGTTTATCAATGACATAGAACTCATTTAATCATTCTTAAGATCATGAATGATCAAAAGCTTTAAAAGACAAACAAAACTAAATCATCTGTATCTGACTGATGACTGATCAGTTACATCATTCATATTTTGTCTTTGTTTTGGTTAGACACAATGTTTTATCAGCATGGTCAATGTTAGTTTCAGGTGCACCAGTTATATGCCACATTGTACAGTAAACTCAAATGTGAAATCTCACCCTTAGTGGGATGTCATGACCGTAGTTAGAGCGGAAGTTTGATGCTTCTTCTCTGGCAACTTCTGAGAGTGATCGAGCATCTGCTAGAAGACCAGCCACTGCCTGCAGGACAAACACAGAGAAGATCATGTATATGTACATGAAATTTAACTAGATTAAACTTGTTTAAAAAAAAACAATAAATCTGAAACATGAAAAGCAGCCTACTCATAAATGACACAATCCAAAGATTTAATCTCAGATTTCATGACAAGATTGTCTCTTCTTCAAGAAGCATGAAAATGTCACTGAACAGAGAACAGTTTAAACATCTGCTCAATGTTCTCACCATCCCAACATGACGATCAATATTGAAGATGCGTTTGTTGGAGCCTTCTTCATATAATTTAGACAGGACCAGCTTCTCCACTCCGAACACGACTCCATCTTTGCAGCGGATTCCAATTGCTGTGCTACATCAAACAATAAAATGGTTTTAAACAGGAGCAAAAATAAGATAATTCTCTTCCTACATTAAAGAATGATTGTAAAGCTTTTTAAATTTAGGTGAAGCTGCAATGTGACACAGCTAATTCTGTAAAACAAGAAAATCATTGTATGAAATCATTTTCATATCTTGATTTCATTATTTGGTGGGTGTGTGTGTGTGTGTTTACCTGCTGTTTTCTACTGCCTTCATGGCATATTCCACCTGAAACACTCTTCCATCAGGTGAGAAGGTGGAGGCAGATAAATCATACTGGAAGGAGAGAAGAAAGGTTTTGCTTTTAAGAGCATTTGAACTATGCCGTCACACACTGCACTAAATAACAACATTACAACAATATATTATTATATATAACTAAAATCTTTTAGTTGCTGTTCAGCATTTTATGTATTATGCAAACATCTCTTTGACAACCGTTGAAAACTGTCAATAATTAAAGGAAAAATAAAAAACGAGTATACAGCAACACAAAACAGTTCGATCTAATTGAACAAATCACCGTTTCAGTTTTCAATGAATTAGGATAATATTGAAAAGCACAGACATCAACGCACATAATAAAATACAGATGTTAACTCATGATGAAATCCGGAGCTGCGTTTACACGGCATCTTACATTTACTTTCACTTCAGCCCGAGTGACTTTTCATTTGAACTATTATCACTCATTATTAGCGAGCAGTGACTCAGCAGCGGAAACATACAGCATAAACACACAATTAAACCAAAACGCCATCTTCTAAATAACTACATCAAATCTTCATCATTAATCTATCATTAAATACACACGATTACAGATGCAGCACACTAGCATTAGCTTGTTAGCTTCGGAATGACACAGACATTCACGCAGTTCTCCTTTAATAGCTCTTTCAGGATCAAATCTCATTCAAACACTATGACACGTGCTGGTTTATTGACTCACTCACCCCGGTACCGATTGAACTCATTTTATTTTACGGTGATGATGACAGAAACGTGTGTGAGTTTTAGCAACAACAGCTGCAGACTGTACGGTTCTCCCTCCGCCACCTGCAATCATCGAGCTCACTGATTGGACAACAGATCGACCAATCACACTCTGTGTGCTCCTCCTAGAGAAACCTTTCAAAATAAGGGTCAATCGAAGACTATGAATAACACACAACAGTCACTTCTTGACGTTTAAACAAATGGAAGGACAGTTCAGTCAGCAATTCTCTCATCTGAAGTGTTTTTAAAGCAGAGCGCTGGACCGCAGGTCTTGAGTCCACCTGCTGGTCTTCAGAGCATCTTTCCTCCTCTGAAATTCTCTTTTTGGCTGCACAAGCAGAATCCATTAGTGTGTTTTAGCCGCTTCAGTTTGTGTCTTACAGAGATGCTGTAGAGAGACTGCAGGCTGTATGAATAGTGCATGACAGTGAATGAATGCACAGACGCTTGCTAAATTTCAGCGTGCAGAAAGCTGCAGAAAATCTCACAGTGCTCACCTCTTACCCTCTTAACACATTTTATTCTAGCAGTTTTATAATCCTAGAATGTACTGGACCGAGCTGCATTAATCATGTTTTCTCCACATGTGTTGAGTGGTAATGAATGGTGTTATGAAGTGTCACTTAGAAATAATCGTGTTTAATTATTGTAGGTCATTATTGTATGCCACACCTCTGTGATTATAATGGAAAGAGGCAACAGTAGTCAGTCCATCCTTTGTTAAGACAGTTGATCCCATAAGTGACATTTGTTAAGACTGCTGGATCTTCAGTTGATCCCATAAGTGACATTTGTTATAACACAGTGAACTACTCAGATACTACGCAGAAGTGTTGCATGACTGTTCCCGCGAGGCATTTTAATGCATTTATTGCGATGGTTTGGCGTGCAGGATTTCACAAAGCAAAACATCTGCTTCTTTTCTGTTTGTTATGTTTTAATTGTCTATAAATGAGAGACAGAGAAGGAATATCTGTAGGGGCTTTGCATGTATTAAAGCAATGCAGGTTTCAGCTGATGCAGCCTGAGTCAAAAATATGAACCTACAGAGTTTACAGTCTTCTCAGATTCACATTTAATCTCTGCTTTATACACTTTTCAATGACAAAAAGTGGGTGTAAAGATCTAATCAGATGCACAGACATAAATGTCATCTGTATATGATAAACACCATTGATGACCAGTAAAACAAGAGTCCATCAAGATCCAGTTCCAGCTGCAGAGGAAGCGAAACAGCCTCCTAGTGGCCACAGATGTATTATGCGATTACATGATTATTACTGAATGCTTTTTATATATATAAGATCTAGTATGCAAGAAACACTGTAGATACATCATCTGTCTGATCTCTCAATGGAAGAATCAACAAATGCAACCCTCTAAATGCTTCGTATTATATCAGTAATTCACAATGTGTTTGCATTTGTGTATAAAGTACGGTCTTCCTACCT
Source organism: Botia almorhae (assembly GCA_036877575.1). Taxonomy (NCBI): domain Eukaryota; kingdom Metazoa; phylum Chordata; class Actinopteri; order Cypriniformes; family Botiidae; genus Botia; species Botia almorhae. Next base: position 10,490 of record JAZGTJ010017628.1, read on the forward strand.
CTTAAGATAATTTTGGCAGGTGGTCTACATAAAATCCTTCGCTATGCAGGAATGAATAACCTCGCCGGCTTTGATTTCACGTAAAGCATTCCGTTTACCCTCATTTACAAATCTGTCTGCATTCACAGGCATCATATCATCACTCTTAACACACCGACAGCGCCCATGTGTTCCTCATTATGCCAGTTCACTTGACAAGACACTGCGCAAATTCAACAAACAAAAACCTGCTACGCAAAACATTTACAGTTAAAAAATAACCACACATATTTCGAGTACTTTTATATATGTTTAGATGTATAAATAACTCGTATTAGGATTAACAGCTTATGTCACGCATAACTAAAATATCTGTATACTCTTATATGCGCAGATTTGACGCACTTTTGATGTGATCATATCAGGCTGTCGCGGGATTATTACGTGTGTTATTGCGGCTCCACCAATAGCGTTACGAGTCTGTCAGGTCAACAACATGCGGGTTCAATGTCACTGACGCGTGTGGTGCGCAGCACGAGATCGCCGCGGTAATGTAGCTCGTTTGGATCGAAACCGCATCATTTGTGGTTAGTTTTGCTTTCACAACATAATGTACGTGTTTGTTGATTAGGAAATAATATAACTACAATGCAAACGCACGGTGATGGTGCGGTTATTAGACAGAATTATAGTCATGTTGTTTTTATATATTTATACAGTTGAGATACAGTTGGGTATATTTAGAGTAATATTTTACTGAATTTATACCTAAATGGTCAATATGAAATGTTTTATTGAATATACTTAATGTGTATTGAACATTAAATATGAATTTAAAAAGTTTATCGCATGTAATTTTAGGCAGCTCTGTGCTTGCGTTAACAACATGGCAGCATGTGGCGGAAGTCGTTTCTTTATCCTGACTGTAAAATCTCTGTGTGGAACCTCGAGATCCGCATCATCATTCTGCACCTCTGCAAGAACTCACTCTCTAGACTCCTTCTCCGGGTCATGGAAGACAGCAACTCATTCCAGCAGACCTGAGCAAAGTTCTCCATTCACTGGAGCTGTTCAGAGGAACCTCTCCGCTGTTGCCGTGCCTCTGAAGGGTCAGGTCCGCCCCCTCTGCCGGTATGACCTGTTGGATCTGGGTGATGTGGAGGAGAACACACACAAAGCTCTGGCCTGTAAAAGCTTGAGAAGGTTTATTGTGGACCCAACCCTCGCAAGAATCATTACTGATCATCTTGCTGAAGACATTGAGGATGGAAAATCTGTTATATTTGAATGTAACCCAGGTTTGTGTCTTCAGTCCGCTGTTGTGTTTCAACATCACAGTTTCTGTGGAGACTTATAGACCTGATCTCCAAAGCCGCCTTAACCTAATGGAAGGCCCCGGGGCTGAGAGGTTTTGTAGGCCCCCCAAATCCCCCCGCCATCCACTCAATTTAGTCTCGTTTTAAAATGGTG
>JAZGTJ010017629.1:0-11937 GCA_036877575.1 Botia almorhae
GAATGGGGAAGTACTGTACTATAAACACATACAAGTGAATGGGGAAGTACTGTACTGCACTGTACTATAAACACATACAAGTGAATGGGGAAGTACTGTACTGTACTGTACTATAAACACATACAAGTGAATGTGAAAGTACTGTACTGTACTGTACTTAACACGGTCCAAGAGAACTCAAAGAACAATTGACTAATATAAATAAATAAACAATAAAGACGAACAATACCAGATGCGGACTAGACACAGACAGCCACACCGGACAAGACTGGGGAACAGACTAGGACAAGAAACACTCCAAACCGGAACACAGGCGGGAACACAAACCCAGACAGAACTGGACTAGACTATGAGGCACTGACTAGCAAGTAACGAGCGAGGAAGCCAAACAGCCATGAAAACAAGTCAAGAAGACAAGTCAGAAACAAGTTGGGAAACAATGACAAACAGGTGCGTGATATTAACTAAACAAGGAAACGAGGAAACAAGGAGGCGGGGTGATGACGCATAACCGGAGAGCACATGGCAGGTGTAAACACAGTGGAGCCATGTGCTTCCACACAAAAACGCACACCCAGAGCGCGAGCCCAGACTAAACCCTGTGCTCTGACATAACATAAACTGTGTCAGGATCCTGACAAAACACGATCTCTAAGACTTAAACAGGAAGCCAGGATCCTGACATTCATGTTATCAGACAGACTGAGAGAGGCTCTCCGACAGGTTCAGTACACAGGTCCAGTGCTGCTGATTGGTATAGACCTCGATGTAGTAACTGTATGTTCGATTGTCACAGTCCCACAACAAAAGGCTGAAACATTTAGAAATACAGAGCTGAAAACAAATGAATCGACTGGCATCTTTAAACACATTTTCTGTGCCATTGACTGCCTAAATTGAGCTTTCACTTAGCTCCGCCCCCTTTATTACCTTTTCCTACAAGCTTTGTAGAACCTCCTATGATTACATGAGGAAATATTTGCAAACAGCAATTTTCAGTTGTAAAGTGGTACAAACTGAATAGACATTATAGATGTGAGGCCTTTAAGAAAGGATTCTATTACACTTATTACAGTTCAAGAAAAGAGAAATGTTAATTTAATAGATTACACGATTATAACACACACACACACACACACAAAACACTCTCTTACATAGAAAGGAGCTGATGATGTAAGGCTGAGCAAGCTAGATGACAATCGCCCCAGAGTCAAGCTGATGACACGTGTAGCCTGAATCCCAGTCATAGTTGCGTGTGTCTCCATTCAGAAGCGCATTTCTGCTGCAGCTGACGCCCTCAATCACACTTGCACACCCTGAGACACTGGCCACTACAAACACACAATCCACTTCAGAAAACACACAACATCTACATCACACAAACAAACACATGCATAATGCATTTCTCTAAGAATGACCCTGATTCCATCACTATGGCAACTGACTGAATGATGTTTGGTGATAAGAGGTTGTAAAGGGCCTCAAAAGCCCACTTCTTCAGTTTTTACAGTCAGTGACAATCTGCATCTGCATACATGCGAAGAGAAGAACAGATTCTGCCAGGATCTGCACAGGCACTTTGAGTGAACCCACTACAGCTCATCCAGACACGTCAATGTAATATAAATAAGACCTACAGGGGGAGACAGAGTAACATCAATGGACAGTAAAGGGTACACAGAGCTTTTACAGGGTTCATATTTTCATTTCCATTGATTATTTGTTTTAACTGAAGCTTTGAAAAGAAGAGCTGAAATTTGGTAGTACTGCTACGCTAGAGAAATAGAGTAAACTTGACATGAGAACATACACTGGCAGGGGGTGTACCAGCTGTCTCTGTCCCACAGCAGAATGCGGATGTGATTAATGATGAAGGCCGGCCGAGTTTGATCTGAATCCTAGCACAACTGTCGTCCTCTATGGGGTGTCTGGAGAAGCCGTGGTCCAGATCATAGTTCTGAGTGTCTTCATCCAGTAACGCTGACTTGAGTTTTCCTTTCATCACCTGAGCACCAAACTTCATTGTGGCAATGTTTTCCTCAGGAACTACACACACACACACACACACACACACATGCACATTCATTTTTGCATCCTGGCCGGATTTCTTACCACTGAACAATAAAACTGACTTTCTTGGGAAGGACTCTCAATGAACAACCGTCAACACAGCCGCCTGGAACCCAAACAAACATTACATTTAAAACACAGCGACCATCAGAGAAAATTTAGTACATTTAACAACAATCTGAATTCAACACGTTCTACTGCGATAATGTAACAAGCAGCAGGTTCAAGGAGAGAAACACATCTGATCCATTAGGAACCTGAACAGCATTAGTACACGTTGCTTTAAACAACAGCTTACATTAACAACAGTCTACGTCATACATCTGATATCAGCAGAAAAAGATGAACAGTTCCAGAAGATGATGTTTCTGAAGTCAGTTACCTTAGATAGCGTCACAAATCCATGAGAGGCCAGAACATCTGGAGCGTGTCGATCAATGTACGAACAGCAGGCAGTGCTGAGAGAACTGAGAGTACAGAGTGGCCACGTCGAAGACCAAACAAATGTGTTCAGAACTGTTGACAGAAACTCAGACATGGAGTCTTCCAGGAGCTGCAGGCCATAACGGTTGGCAGAGTCCAGCAGAGTCCAGCAGAGCCTCTTCACCTGCGGAGCTGAGACTGGCCCTTCCAGTGTACAGGTACTGAAGCTATATATTGTAATGATGGGTCTGAAACAGTTGGATCCATATGCAGTTTTAATGTAACAAGCAAATAACAAAATCGTAAATCAAAAGGCAGGCAGCATACAAACACAACGAGTAAACAGGCAATGGTCGAGACAGGCGGCAGACTTTCAAAAACCAGTAAACAGAAAAATCCAAAGGGCAGGCGGCAAGAATAAAAAAACCAAAGAACACACAGGGTCGATACACTTTAGACAGTAATACAACAAGGGAAAACGCTCATAATTGCTACCGATGGCGAACAAGACTCGGCAAAGATGTGTGGTTTCAGTTCAGTTTATATTTGCTGGGTGAGATGGTTTTCAGGTGCGCTTCCGGGTGTAAGCAGCTGGTGTGGGTTCATGAGAAATGTAGTTTGTAGCGATGACTAGGGAGCTGGAGCCTCCACTGTAACATATATACAAGGACTATGCTGCAGAATACTTTAAGATTACATTTTACAATCAAGACACTCCAGAATCACAAGCAATCCTTTAAACAGAACAAAAACAAGGTTTCCTGAAGAAACCCTGACCACAGCAAACAAGACAGTAAAATGTTGAACATGTCTGTTAATAAACCTGAAATAGTGGCATTGTGCAGCGAGTATGACACGGTGTGCAGGGAAGCGCTTCTGCTCTATGATAAAGGTGACATCGCTGTACTCGTATCCGGACAGCAGAGAGCCCAGATGCCCAGACAGCAGGTGTACATGATCAATCTCTGACACTGAACTGCAGGGCCGCAGAGGGTGACTGTCACTGCTCATCACTTGCAGGACAAAACAACACACACACACACACACACACACACACAGATTTAAAGAAAAATGTGATTTGGCTGATTTATGACTTGTCACAAATTTTGACACAAATATAGTTAAATCTGTACACACACACACTTCATATAAACTCATAATAATGACATACAGCGGCGGGTGTGTGTGATTTGAGCTGCTCTGTGGGGTTTCTGCTCCTCCGTCAGCAGCTGATTGTGAATCTTAACATGTTTTATCAAACGCCGCAGAAATTTTGATGAAAAACGACCCGGCTATTGATGCGCGTCTGCTGCTGCTGGAGTGGAAGCGCAGCGCCCTCTATGTGTCTGTGTGAGTGTATGTGAGTTAGTGTGTGTGTGTTAGTGTGTGTGGGTGGGTGTGAGAGTGTGTGTGTACAGATTTAGCTATATTTGTGGGAGCAGCGGGAACATGTGTCATTGTGTACGTCTAGTAATTCCAAATGTTGCTATCTGAAATACAAATTGACATTGTACAAAAAATGTATTAAAAATGTGTTAAAATATTGTTTGACCAATATCAGTTCAGAACTATCTGACTACATATATACATTATGATGTGACCATTGAGGAGTTTTACAAACTTGACTTACACCTTCACAAATGTCTGCAGAAATACCTGCAGTTTCCTTTGAAAACTCCAAACGTTTTGAGATATATTTGCTATGTTGCAAATGCCTGACTGTGGATATATTTGTTGTAATACTTCATCTGAAGCCCTCTTGTCCGACCATATTTAGACAATTCAATTCTTGGGAGCAGGTTAGGAATTGACTGCAACACCTAACTTAAGTTAGCCCGGTACTCACTGTATACTGAAGTTGTTTGTAAACTCCTTAGTAAAATGCTACATGTTCTCTGTGTAAAAAGCTAAGAAAACACTTTATTATTATTATCACATCACATTTTACAGTCAGTATATGAAGACAAACATTCTTTAGAACACAAAAATCACAACTAATACTTTAAAAAGAACAAACAAATCAACTGGTAATAGTAGTTTATCAATTCTATTAATATAAAACAGAAAACATGGAAGTTCTCATGGGGCTTTTTACACATGCCTCTTGCTAACATGAAGGTGATAATATCAGCCTGATTTTAGATTGAATACAGGTAATAAAACGTGGTTATTTTTTTATGGCTTCAGTTGAAATTTGCCTAATCTTTTGTTATGTATCATGTATAGAAAGATCTTACTAAGATTAGGATTAAGAAATTATTGAATTACATTTAAATAATAGTAATAAATATTCTCAGAGCTGCAGGACCATGTCTCACTCTGTACATCTAATAATTTCAAGGGTTGCTATCTGAAATACAAATGAAAAATAATGTTAAATAATTTTTTAAAGAAAACCCATTACTCTGGAAACATGAATTACATTCAAATAAAGCAACAGATTACCACCGTAATGAATATCCAAAAGCAATTTTTATATTTTGCACAAAAGATTATGTAATTTGATTTAATGTTTTTTTTAAAGTGTATTTACAACATGGCTTTTCCTATCATTGCTATGCTGATGACACCCAGCTCTACCTCTCTTTCCACCCTAACGATCCCACGGTACCGACTCGCATCTCAGCCTGCCTGACAGACATATCGTGTTGGATGAAGGACCATCACCTTCAACTCAACATTGCCAAAACAGAAATGCTTATGGTTCCACTCAACCCATCTCTTCTTCACAACTTCTCACTTCAGATTGACGGGTCAACCATCTCTCCATCCAACACGGTCAAAAGCCTCAGAGTAACGATTGACGATCAACTGAGCTTCTCTGACCACATCTCTAGAACCACTCGTTCCTGCAGATTCGCTCTCTACAACATCAGGAAGGTCAGACCCTTCCTATCAGAACATGCAGCACAACTCCTCATTCAAGCTCTGGTTCTCTCCAGACTGGATTACTGCAATGCTCTCCTCGCAGGGCTTCGGGCTTATACTATCAAACCCCTGCAGTTGATTCAGAACGCAGCAGCTAGAGTGGTCTTTAACGAGCCTAAAAAAGCACACGTCACTCCACTGTTGCACTGGCTGCTAGTAGCTGCTCGCATCAGATTCAAGGCTCTGATGTTTGCATTAAGGTGAATACTGGATCCGCACCTCCTTACCTGCTCTCACTTCTTCACACTTATGTGCCCACCAGAAACTTGCATTCAGCTAATGAACGTCGCCTTGTGGTTCCATCCCAGAGAGGGAGGAAATCACTTTCCTGGACTCTTACTCTCACTCTGCCCGGTTGGTGGAATGAACTCCATCTCCATCAGAATGATATGAGAGTCATAAGATGTTTTCAAGAAACGACTAAAAGCTATTTCGACTAAAAACAACTAAACGACTAAAAACTATTTTGTCTTCACTTCCTTGACTAATTAACTAACACACCGCCACTTCTACTTCTTTTATTTAAAAATATATATATATATCGCCTTATACTGTGCTGAAATACCTGAGACCTGTTTATAGCACTTATTCATTGTTGCCTCTTATTGTTGTTAAAATTGCTTCCTTGTCCTCATTTGTAAGTTGCTTTGGATAAAAGCGTCAGTTAAATGACTAAATGTTAATTTAATGTCTATTTAATTTATTTGGAAATGTTTTCAGGAAAAGGCTAATCTGTAATTTCTTTACTCTAACATGCTGTGTGTGCTCAGATTAGCAGTATGTGGCTCTGGGTCAATGACCCCCTGATTAGTAAACAAAAAATATTAATATGAAAACTAAAGCAAGTAAACATAAGAAAAATGCCACAATAATTTCCAGATTAGCAAATGATGTTTTAAAAGTGTCAAACACATTTATTATATCAGCCTCATTAACAATGCAGCTGCCTGAGAGGCAGAAGTGAGGTCAATGGAATGTAGGACATCAGGACAGGCGAGTAACCCGCAGTTCAGAGCACCATACAGGTGCACAGACACTAATCTACAGGGATTATGCTCAGCCTCACACAGATGAGGTTGAGGTCACTGTTGAGATTAAAATCAGGCAGGCAAAAGAGGTGCAACACTGTATTTCACTCCTTTTAAATATTATAACATGTATTTCAACTTATTTTAACTGTAAGAGGGTTTTCCTTCATTTTCAATCAACATCCTCAATCAGTCCATGTTATTATAAAGAATGTCTGAAAGAACAGGTTTTCCTATGGCTTCCTACCACTTCCTCTTACAGTGGACTGTTTTCTTTGATATACTATTTTACAGAATTAGATTCAGTGGTTTAAATGCAAGATAACCAACAATAATAATCAATAACCATCAATGTGAGAATTTATATAATTAAGCAATAAGTCAATGAAGTTGGAGTGTTAAATCTGCTTACAAACAAAAATCTGTTACTGATTTACCATTTAAATACCAAGAAATGTGTTTGCAAACAGCACATAGTTGCGATACCTGAAAATTCTCAACATTGCAAATGTTTACGTGGTGATGAAATCAGTTGCCTACAAACACGTTGGAATTTCCACAATTACAAATATGTTCTCTCTGTCCTGGGGCAAGAGATAAACAAAAGACACAGAGAAAATATTAAATAGTTTGCTTTTGCAGTAACTATATAGTTAGTTGTTGATATAATGATCATGTTTAAACTAAATAAAAACTACAACTACTTAATTGCATTGATGAACACAGATCAGGCTAAACAGATATTGTGTATGTTGTCAAGAAGGTCACATTTTAGTAAATCAGACCCTTTTAATTTTACATTTCATCCTAAAATCCTATTTTATCCCATTTCAGAAAATAATTGTGAACTTGAAACAGGAGGATAATTTTCTTCTGTCATGGTCCATCTATGTATACTGAATGGTGTTATGGATGGTGTCCACTTCCTACGAGAGAGGAAGGCGGCAGATAAAGGACTTGGCACTTGAGTTGTCCATCAGCATCTCTGGGGGTGGAGGAGGAAGCCAAGATGCTCAGTCCTGTCTGCCAGTCTGAGCTCAGGTGAATGGTTGCTACTGTTTATATCTCCATTGGAAGTAAGGGCACCTCTAGTGGTCAACAGTAATAGAAGACCACATTTTTGTTACTATTAATTCTCCTTGGTCTTTGGTTTAAAGACCCTTGTCTACAATTACCATCCACCCCTTGGCTAAAACCAATTTATATGATTTATCTAGTAGTGTGTCTTTGTCTCATGGGGACAATTCTAGAGTGCTGAAAGCTTCTCTGGAGGTTGTGCTAACTGCGGTCTACTGAACTTCCTCCCACACCATGGGAGACTTGACCCACTTCACCTAATACAGTAATATCTGCGTTTTCTGTGTGGCGTCTAACATGCCTATTCAACCTCCTTATAATTGACGCCTCTGAGTGCCCAGCCAAATCCCACAGAACTTTGTAGCCCTTAGGAATAAAATGGCAGAAGATTATGCCATAGTTGGAGGCCAGAACAGCTGAAGCCTGAACAATGTGCCGCTGTTCGGTCTTGTTTCTTTCAATGTAAATCGGAATAAAGCAAAGCCAGACAAACAAGTGAATCAACATGCTAAAGATGATGACCCCAGTTTCATTAAAATCCTGTTGCACTTTTCTGACCTTGAAGGCAAGAAAGAAACAAATGAGAGCCAGCAGAGCAATATAACCATGCATCACTGCAAACCCTGCAATAGAACCCTCGCTGCAGACGATGTACCTTACCATTCCACTTCCAGGCAACACTTGATCTACCATAGGAGACTTAAAATTCAGCCAAAACAGCAGAATGATACCCTGGCCGCTGGTAAGCACAAGCAAATTGATAAGTGGGTTGTAAAGTTTATTAAGCTTGTGCTGCAAGTTTGGATCAAAAGGCAGGAATGCTAAGAATGTTCGGTAGGCTTTAACCAAGATACATGAAACACACACAGTAATCCCAAGACCGTACATGGTCTGCTGCGCCCGACACAGATGGTCGTTTGGTCTGCCAATAAACATAATTACACTCACAAAGCTAACCATTAGCCCCAGCAACATAAAATAAGACATTTTGATGTCAGCCATTCTGATTACTGCTGTGTTTCTGTGTATACAAAAAACGATACAGAAAGCTAACACTAGAATTATTCCTATTGCTGTTGCCACTAACAGAGCTATGGGATAGCCTGCGGTCCAAAACAGAAACTGGTCCTGATATTCCTGGCATTTAGTCATGTTCTGAAGACACCACTGTCCTTCTGGACACTTACGACAGCTGGTTTCATCTGTAAAATAAAAAAATCAGATTTGCAATAGCAACATATTTGCAGAAACTGGTAAAGGGGAATGAGTTTTGATTTACCATATCCATCAGTGTAATATCCCTCAGGACAAATCACGCAGCTGTAGCAGCAGGAGTTGTTGACTTTACTCTTACTGCTGCCTGGTTGACAGGTCTGAGAGCATCTGGACTCTGGAAGCTGCAGAACAGAGGAGATGATCTATAATGATATTCAGATGAGAACACTGATTGTTTACTTTGTTGCTGTGGAGGACAGAACTCACTGTTAAATTCTGGAGGAGCTCCACTTCTCCTTTTGTCAAGAGAAATTTTCCCACAACTTCAATAATACACTTAACACCAGTTTTCTTCCACCTTATGAGGTCATAACCATCAGTAAAGTCCCCGTTTTCATCAAAGGAATGTGTATTGCCATCAAGCGTGAATTTCACAGTGCGAATACTTTCCACTAGCTGCAATAAAGTTAAATTAAATGGTTTTATTACACTATTATTTACTATTGTTGTTTATGTCAAATGTTTGTTGCATTGGTTTAATTGGGTTGTTCTCGTGGGTTTCCCTTTAAACATTCACATAAATTTTACCTAAAATCTTGACATCATATTTCATCATGTCACATTTTAGAAACACTCTTGAGAAATCTCACCTGCCAAGGCGGAAAGTTTGTATCTCCTGAGCAGGTGGTCTCATTGCACTGAAGGAGTTTTCTGAGACCATGAGCTATGGCATATATCGCCACTCGCTGACTGTAAACCTCCCTAAGGTCCAAAGCATCTAGCAGGTCATCTACACTGCAGGTCTGGGGTGAGATGGAGCAGTTGACTCTTAACTGTTTGTATTCCTCTATAAAGTCATTTTTTGCCCCTGGTGTTGGCCTGAGGTTTTTCAAATAATCTTCAAACCCTGGTATATTTCCCATGGAAAAGGAAAAGCCAAAGATGTCACCCACTTTGTTTATGTCTGGCATTTTAGTTAGGGGGCCATACATAGACCAGGCATCACTTGCAATCCAAATTCTGCTTGTGTTGGTTTGAATCATTTGTTTAAAAATCTTCTCCACCAGCTGAGGCTTTAAAATGAGAAGTACAATCTGGGCGGAAGATGCCCGTATACTGTCAACAGCTTCTTTAATGCGCTTGTCAATATCAAGGTGGTCTAAGTAGTGCGGAACTATTTTTTCAAAAGCGGGACATATCTTTCCCTCTGCCTCTTGCAGGAAATTTTGGTGGGCTGCTCTACCATAGTCATCATCTCCATACACTATACCAACCCAGTCCCACGAGAAATGGGTCATTAGCTTGACCAGCGCCTTAGCTTGGTGGACATCACTTGGAATCACGCGCATGAATGATGGATAACGCAGTTTGTCACTGAGGACGGGCGAAGAGGAGGTACAGCTGATCTGTTGACAGAAAAAGCTCCTGCATAAGTCAGTCATTTCCAATGTCAACAGATTTACACTTTACACAGTTACAAAAAACATTGCCAGACTTCAAAAATACTCTCATTATTTAATATCATGTCGTTCTAAGCACATATACACATTTATGTCGGGGACATAAATAAAAACTTAAAAAACGCCATAAAACTATGATGAAAACTGTTTATACTCATGTGCCATATTTACAAGCTTTGCATGTAAATTTGCATGAATCTCTAAATTCTCCTTGTATGCATCTTGTATCAGAAAATCTTACATTTATTGATATGGAGGATCTTGGCAGATGTGCTGCATAAAGAATCATTTCTTTTGAGGTCCACAGACAAAACAGGTCTGGAACAACATTAAGGGGAGTAAATAATGACACATTTGTCACTGAAACTAAGGTACAGTTAACAAATTACCTGAGGAAACAGGTACAGGCTGAGGAGTTTTGCAACAGCGATAGACAGTTCAGAGTATCTTTCTCCCAAAAGGGCTTTCATTGACGGGCGGAAATCAGAGTAGTCTGAGAGAACTGGCAGAGATCCGTTTATTGCCAGTAAATGCTCCAGACAGTGCACTGCTTTGGTGGGAGATGCACATGGGTCACAGACTTCATATCCGAACTTAATTCCCGGAATAAATGTGGAATTATTGATTTCTTCAATTGTGTGGATGGCAGCCAATGACTGTAAGAATGGAACCAGGTCAAAACTGGTGAATATAAAAAGAAGAACATTACTTTGTAAGCATGAATATTGTTTTTCATCTGTGAAGTGAAAATGATGTATTTGTCAGGCATGGTACACACACATATACACATTCACATAGACACACACGCACACACTGCAAGTTTTAAAAACACACACACAGAGCAGTGGACACCACTGCTGTGCGCAGGGAGCAGCTGAGGAAAGATGCTTTGGACTATGTGCTGCATATCTGCATGGCTTCCTGTTCTTTTTGTAAGCTTTCACACCAGTTAGATTTTACGAATAGCACTTGCTCTTTGTAAAAGCAGTTTGATGTTGAAGCTGCAATCAGTAACATTATGCCTTCATCTTAACAGATTAATATTGGACACCAAACCAACAGTTGTATATCAATATACATTTTTAAATCATTACTATAAGCCTTACGTATTATATAAGCCTTCATTATTATATAATGACTACAACTTTAACAGGCCCTCCTGATTGAGCTGTTTATACATCATTGGAGTTTTGGTTCCCTGCCACCGTCCCCTTCTTGACTTGCTTACTGGAAGACTGCTGACATTAGCTTAAGTTTAGGATTTTGTAGATTGTGTTAGTATCCTTTTTACTAAGATTTCACAGATCTCACTCACTCACACAGATATGCTGATGTACCGTGCATGATATTATTGCAAATTCCTTATGTTAAAATGCTGTTTGTTGACTGCAGTTCAGCATTTAACACCATAATTCCCTCCAAACTCACCACTAAGCTGGAGATCCTGGGCCTTAGCCCATCCCTGTGTCGATGGATCTCCAACTTCCTGCAAGACAGACCTCAGGCAGTACGGGTGGGCAACCATGTCTCACCCTCACTCACCCTCAGCACTGGAGCCCCTCAGGGTTGTGTTCTGAGCCCCCTGCTGTACTCATTGTACACCTTTGACTACGTGGCCACTTCCAGCTCCACCAGCATTGTGAAGTTTGCTGACGATACTGTGGTGGTGGGCCTGATCTCAAATAACAACAAGACGGCCTACCTAGAGGAGATTAAAAACCTGGAAACATGGTGCC
>JAZGTJ010017630.1:0-11937 GCA_036877575.1 Botia almorhae
GAGTTGTTGCGAGCAACCCACAGCTATTACCCAACATTACTGATTACAGTGCGGAGAGATCCCTAAGGCCAATGGGGATTGTGGTTATGCAGAACAGATGGGCATTTATTAGCAGTGAGTGTCTGGGAGAGATTTGCAGGAGATTCGGTGTTTACAGCCTCTGCAGCTGACGATAATGAGACCGAAGACAAAACGTCAGCTAATGAAAATGGCAGAGACAGGAAGCGAGGGAAATTACACCAATCAGAGCAATGAATGATGGCGATAGCAAGCGAGGGATAGAAATGCAGTGTCCCAGAGCTGCCTGAAAATAGAGAAGATCTATTCGGCCTACCAAGGAAACGCAAAAACAAGCAGCAGAGGAAGAGAGGGGGTGAGGGAAAAGCGGGCAGGCGAGCTTATGACTGAGATTGAGAGAGAGAGAGAGAGAGAGGAGGGGAGATCGACATTCTCTCCTCCCCAGAGCCGCAGGCCTGGTCTCCAGCCACTGTCCCAGATGGCTTGATTGCTCAGTACAGAGAGATAGAAAGAGAGAGAGAGATGTCCTCGCTGCTCATAAGCTATACAATTACAGAGAACGTAATGGTCTTAAAGTGGCAGCGTCACGCAGGACCAAAAAGCCAACGTCCATTTACCAGAGCCAATCACAATCATGAATCTTTTAACTGACATCCACTTCAAGCTGCCACTCGGACAGCACCGTATAATAAACACATCAAGCAGTGAACGTCAGATTCAGGGCCAGCTTGCAGGCATAGGACAGCAGCAGCAGCTGGAAACTAAAGACGAATGGATTTCCCTCATCTCCCCATCAGAAGCACAGTCTTCGCCCCAGCATTCACTAAAGGCAGCCTGTCTGTGGATTTTTAAAGGCAGGGTTAACTGTGTTCCCATAACCGAGCATGTAACAGAGAGGGGGTTAAATGTCTGATGTGTATTGATGGGTTTTAGGTTACAAGAGGCACAGATGCAGTGCAAAAATCAATAAACGTCTCCAGTGCAGCTTGGTGGGAGGGACCTCGATTCGCAGCTGACAGAGCTCGGAAAATTACATCCTCCATGAGCTTAAATACCACCTCCTGCTCTGTAGAAATATTCCTAACATATGCCCGAGCCTCTCTCACTTAATTATTTACGCAAGAGTTTCAGGAACGGAGGCATATTAAAGAGATGCTTCACATCAACGGCTTATTGTAGCAACCTAGATCAAATAATATCAAACATAATTGCTATTGTCCACAACACAGGCTGCAAACTTCTAGCTTTACAGAAAAACCTCCTGAATCCAAGACGTGTGACAAACGAATACAGAAAAAAAGACTCAAACGCTTCAACTTTTAACTCATTATCGTATTAGCATTGTGTATTGTGCATTAGAAGCTGTTATCAAAGATACTCCTGTCAGTCAAAACTCAGTTATATGCCACAAAAGCTATCCTTAATCCTAAGCATGTTTATTGGCTTGATAAAGCCAAATTTAAAATATTCATTTCAAAATTGGCATTACCACAAACAGCTAAGGTTATCTACCCTTTCTGGTCAACTACTGTGCCGCAGGATTATCTTCAAACTGTTGCTACGCCGTGATCAGTGTTGGGGTCCAACAGCGGACAGTATCCAACCGTGTGTGCTTATTTAATTAAAAGGGACATTACATAGGTACTACGCAAGCCGTTACGTTAACTGTTCAAGACTCCGATTTCTAAATTCAGGACATGGCCCTTTAAGAACTACAGCAGATGACGTGGGGCGGTGGACGTGCCAGAACGGAGTACAGACAGTGCTGAGAAGTTGACACTGCATGCATCAGCAATACTCAGCATAACCAGAGTGTGACACACGGATGGGCTCTCCTCCTCTAACTACACACAAAAACACATCTCGCTTTTGTATTACAACAAGGCGCCGACTCAGTTGTTCAAAGGTGCATGCATTGGTCAGTCCATGCATGAAGTGTCTTATCCTCACCC
Organism: Botia almorhae; assembly: GCA_036877575.1. Classification (NCBI taxonomy): domain Eukaryota; kingdom Metazoa; phylum Chordata; class Actinopteri; order Cypriniformes; family Botiidae; genus Botia; species Botia almorhae. Next base: position 1,971 of record JAZGTJ010017630.1, read on the forward strand.
TCATCTGCTCCTAATGACAGCTGACAAACTGCTAATGCAAATCCTATCTGAGAAGCTCCAGTTGCCCCACCCCCAACCTTCCCCTGTGATCCCCATACAGGAAAATCCAGCCCCCGACACCTCCCCCCTCCCATCCCGTCCCACACGGAGCGCATGAGCGACGCTCGAAAATTCCTCCGAGCAAGCGCTTGTCTTTTTAACTGACACAATAGGCTGCTCCTGGGTCACATGACAGGAGCAATGGTTTGGACAGAGCAGGTGGCAGCTGTGGCATCGACACACAGCCAAACACATGCTCGCATGCTGCTTTCACTCTGAGTGGCAATAAAAGTTGTAGATTCAGATGTTTGCTAATAATATAATAATACATGTGCAATAAAATCGCAACCGCAGTTTGCAGAGTTCCACGGAAAAGCACTGAGGAAAACGAGGAAACGAATGGAAACCATATCTAGGGTGCAAACTAAAGAAAACAAGGTTCCTTTTTTTTGCTGTTCATACCAAACACAGGGAGGAAATGACGTCCGACCACCCACGCAAGCCACTCGTTTCCAACTCACTTTCACTGTATATTACAGAAGTGTTTGCTGCATTTCTATAACGAGGGGTTCGTAAACACACACTGGACCCTCTTATTCCCTCAGATTGAGACACCCTGTATAAATGATAGGTTACCAAGCTCACCTTGGCTTTAGTCCAGACTCGGCATCAGGGCATTTCTGCAGCAGTAGGACCAGTAGAAACCTTTGGGCATTATTTGCTTCTCTCAATCTGTGGAGGAGAGCAGAACCATCCTGTGAGGATCTCAATCAAGTCTCAACATTGTCGTTTAAACTTTGGGAAGCAATGCAATATATTCTAAAGCAAAACCTTCATAATATTGTTTGTTTTAGCAGAGGCTTTGTCATTAATGTTGCTTTTCCCTGGCAGTTAAGGTAATTAACGCAGAATATAATTTTAAACTCAACACCTGAAACAGCTGTTTACATATTACCTCAGAATCAGAACAAAAAAAATCTTTCTTCATGCAAAATCACATCTGAACAAGGGTTTATACTTTTAGATGTTCTATAAGAAGTAATAAATATCAGCAAGATTTTCACTGCTTTTATGACAGTAAAGCTTGGTGTCTAGCAATATGTATCTTTTTAAATAAATGGTCAGATAGATAGATTCTGTGTTGCCACACAGCAGTTGGGAGCTACTAATGCACAACATTAACATCTGTATAATATCTACACGAACACAATTTCGGAATTTCTATTAGATTAACTTGCTCGCTGGGGAATTTGTAAAGCACTATTCTTTGGAAAACTGCTTTGGAACATTACATATTGTGAAAAGGGCTATGCAAATCATTTGAAAATTAAATTAGTCTTTTCACAAAATAACCTTCATATTTTTAGGCCCGCCTTCATTCGACCTCAGTGGAAGTAAGCGCTGGCTTATGACATCTTCCGTGTCCTTCCTGTTAGCTGTCTTCTATCAGAAAACCAACCACAGAGGGAAAGAGACAGCTGAGCATTCCCAGACCTGTCAAGCAAAGAGTGGCTATTCTTAATAACAACACCTTAGCGGCACAGGCCACAGGTCTGTTGATACTCTGGTGTCACTGAGCTGACCCACAGAGGGCCCAGCAGATAACTAGGGTCCATGTTCTTAGCACCCAGATGGCAAACATACTTGAGGATTGGCTCATGAGGAATTTTTGCTTTGAGAGCCAAAGAACAGGTAATGGAGGTACATTTAAAATATAGATATCCAAAACTTAAGATATCATTGTTGTTCTGCACTGGTCTGAGATGTGTACACATTCTAAATTGACATTCTTTTGTAAGACATGTTAATGATAGACTGGGAACTGATGCAAGTACATCTCTACTGCAACAATCAGTAAAAACACATTACCACCACTACAAGAAATGTTTATTTAAAAGTGAACTTTGGTGAATAAAGCAGAGTTGGACATGCAATTTAAATTGCTCATCTCTATTCTGGCCCTCCTGACCAGGCCCTCCTGAGTTAATGAAATTATGTTTATACAGTCTAAAACACAACATATACTCTTGAGTTTATATAAGTCATTAAGGCTTATGACAGTTAAAGTCAGAGAGGAGAGATAAAAAAGTGGAGGGATAAAAAAGTGGAGAGATAAAAAAACAGCTGACTCAGTACATGTACAGTAAACACGAAACAATGCCACAATGAAAACGAGACAGTGAAGAAACTCCATTTTTGATATATGCCTTTACATTCACATTTACGTGGACAAAAGCTGTACCTGAAGGACTGAAAATAGCTGTCCCCAAAATGACCACAGAGGAACTGGCTTGCCTTAAAAGGTCTTAGGGTTCAGGTGAACTTGGGTTACAATTGTCCAGAAATCAATCCATCTTACCTCACGGATATGAACCACTAATATAATTTCGGTGTTAGTCCGTTTTATTGGTTGACTCAAATTGTGTATCAACACTGAAACTGGTGTCTTTATTTTCTTTTAGAGAGCTACAGTGGAAAGCAGCTGTCACTAGCAATCACAATTGGTACTTACACAGGCAATGTGCACATTCTGTGATTCTGATGTTAATAATCGAAATAATGTGAAATGAGATCTGTGGGGGCAGAATCAAACTCGTATTTGTACGAATACAAATACAAACATTTTTATGATAGGGTATCTGACGAGAACACACCACTCCAGGAGAAGCCCAACTCTAATCAGCACATGAAATTCAAAGACTTTCAGACAGCCAAATAGCCAGAGTTCTGTATTCTACCGTCAGAATTCCCAAAAGTGTAAATGGTATAAAGCAATCAACATATAAACTTTTTTGAAGACTATTAAGGGACAGAAAATGAGTCCAACATCATAAGGAGGTTGATAAATTGGAGATAAAACAGGAAGAAAAGGGAAAAATGACAATCATCATCAGGTTGGTAAAGATTTAATAGTGTTACACACGTCTTCAGGGCCTTTGGTTCCACAAGGGAATCGTTTTAAGCTTATTAGATAGTAACATGAAGTACGCCTTTTTAATTACGTTCAGCAAGTAATTAGTGGAAAAAAGGGTTTAAATCATCTCTCCGATCCCAGAATTAGCCTGAGAGAAGGAAAAAAAAATTACGTGCTGCAGTAAGTATCGCTCAACAAAGTTGAAAGTATATGTAGAAATAGCCAGAGTTTTTCTATTGTGAGCAAATGCCTTCAAAGTGCTTTGTTGACAGTAGGCAGAATCTCTCCTGGGATGTTGAGAACAAACCCGGCACGTGATGTCATGTGCCGAGCAGATATTGCTACATGTAGTTCCAAAACCAGCTGCCCTGCTACAACACTATTCAGCCTGTGACGATGATACAAAGGGAAAACAAAAGACTTGTTTGCACTGATTATTTTTTTAAAGGGTACATTGAATAATACCAACGTTCTGGGCAGGTGTCCAAAACATGCAATTTTTGAACATGCAAACGTAGTTGCATAGGATTTTGTGGCCTTAGCAGTTATATGTTGGCTAAAGGTTGATATTAAAGGAAAATGAGGTGGGCATGCATAAAACAATCCATAAAAATGTATAACAGATTTTAATCTATGATTATCATAATAATATGGATACGGTCGATCCGTTTTGAAAGACTCTATTTATCTCTACATTAGTCAGAGGGAATTAAACAGAAGTTGTTTTCTGGGGACAAAGGAATTTCCCTTTTTTACACATCACATGCTTGTTTTGCCCACAGCAGATCTTAACCTGATTGGTCACTGTAGTTATGGGGTCACTCGCCCATGATAAATCAGTGCCCAGGACAATTTGACTGTCACATAGTTTTCGTTCGCTCTAAAATGAAGCCTTTTGTTTTTGTGTAAATGTCTTGAAAAGTCAGAAAGTCACAAGATTCTGTGACTGTGATATCTAATATTCAGACATCCAAATGGTCAAAGATAAACTTCAAGCGAGGTTAAAAGGTTGCAATCCATAACTTTTCTGGTTAAAAGTAAACAAACTCAGTTACTGAAAAAAAACGACATGACAGATCAGTGCTTTAAACTGTCTCTTACCTTACCCCAATTCACAATGATAAGCTTATAATAATGATTTAGAATTTGACCTGTGAGGTCCGATTTCCCAGGATGTTAGTCTGGCTTTATTTGGCTTCAACATGTAAAACAAGTACAGAGTAACCTGCAATTTTATGTTTTAAACAGAGATGGCGATAGAGAGGTAAAACTCATGGATTGCAGCTTTAATATCTGCTAATTATTAGTCCACAGGTCCACCGCAGCGCCTGAAAGATCTCACTGTAGACAACACACCACAGATGTTCCTCTAATGAACCAAGTACTGTAAAAGAGTGGGAAGACCTGCAGAGGATCCAAATCTTCTCCATCTGCAGTCTGGGTCAAAAGTTAATGTGAAGTTTTACAGTTGTAACACCACAGACCTTGTTCTCATCCTCTTGTCAAACAGCCATTATAATGCATAAACCGCTAGTAACAGCAATAATAAGACTAAACACTTTTGCACAATGTCACATTTACTGAAACATACTTCCATCTTTAAATGTATGTACATTGTTGTTATTTTTAGTTGGCGATATTCTGGGTTTTATGCACTCCACTTCCTGTCAGAAACACATACTTCCATCTTTAAATTTATGTACATTGTTGTTATTATTAGTTGGCGATAATCTGGGTTTTATGTACTCCACTTCCTGTCAGAAACACATACTTCCATCTTTAAATTCATGTACATTGTTGTTATTTTTAGTTTGGCGATAATCTGGGTTTTATGTACTCCACTTCCTGTCAGAAACACATACTTCCATCTTTAAATTCATGTACATTGTTGTTATTTTTAGTTTGGCAATAATCTGGGTTTTATGCGCTCCACTTTCTGTCAGTAGTAGACAGAGGACATCTCACATTTATATGTACGCATTTGGCAGATGCTCTTATTCAAAGAGACTTACACCGCATCCAAGCTATCAGCTATCTGTATCAGTACGCTTTATGTATTTTATTACGCTCCATGCATTTCTTGTGAACTTCAAAATGTGACAGGTTAAAAAACACCAGAAAAAAGGACAGAAGTTGGGATGCTATTTTAAAACCCGGCTGCTCCTCCTCATACTTTTGACAGCGTTCACATAGTCTGTCAAGTTAACAGAGAAGCTTTGTGATTAGATGTGAGCGGGATTGTCTAAACCCCATGTTTGAGGTTAAGTGATCCTGCTCTCTTTCCCATGATCCTCTCTGTTTCCACCGGGCCTGAAGCAGGTTCGAGTCGTCTCAGTGGGGCTGTCACTGAAGGCTTATGGCAGGAGACAGCGGCCAGCTAATTGTAGCACTCAAGGGCCAAAGATTAGATTGGTCATGCAGATTCTTTTACTCACTCAAAACTGACCACAATAGGCTAGATGCAGAGGCGAAATACATCCTTCCATGTTGACGTTTTCACTGGCAATCTATCAACTTCTTGATTGTATTAGTAAGTCGTAGACTTAATTCCCTAACTAAGCAAATAGCCTAACCACATTGAAGCCACTGAATCCAATGCAATTACAAACTTACAGGACTTTAAAACAAAAACATGCTTGCTTGTGTAAAACTCTCAGCCATTGCTAGAATTTTGTGGATGGTTGCCAGGGCATGGCTGTGTGATTATCAAGGTGGTCTGAATTACTTTAATGCATTGCTATATGGTTGTTAGGATGCTTTGGTTAGTTGTTTATTGGCCCAATAGGCCCTCCTCAATTCTGTTTTAACTCACGTCTGTCCATCTTTTAATGCCTAATCTAATCTTTTAAATTCATCTGCTTTACCGTTTGCCAAAACACCACAGCGTGGCGATTTCATTGTGGTTATCACTTCTCACTGAAACTCCACCACCTCATTTCAATAACCTGGTTGTTGCATTAGGTATCTTGTAACCGCAGTCACACGTGTGAAACCTCGAGTGATTGAGCGCTAACAGAAACAAATGTGAATGAAAGTATGTCGAGCTGTTCTGGAACAGTGTAAAGTCCAAAAAATAATCAGACCAGCAACTATTACATAACTCACTTCATGCATGGTAGGGGCTGCAAGACAACTAACAAAAAATAACAGCAGTTCAAAGACCCAGCAGAAACAGTGATACCATAAGGATTCGTTGGTTGGTTACAGACACAAACTACATTTCCTCACTGGGCCCATTATTTGTGAAACACAAAAGGAACTTTTGTGTAAACTGTATGTAAAACCACATTTACGTAAAATGCCACACTAGTTTCAATGGGATTATATGTAAGAATGGATTTAAGAACAGTTAAGTAATTATCCTTGTGTTTTATGAGTAAGCCCCAATTAATTTGGTCACTTTTAACATAAAAGTGTACAAAAGAATAGTTACAATCTAATTTTTCTTTTTTTAACAAGGACAAAAAAGGTTTTGATAAACCAACTGAACCGAATGCAGAAGAATCATGTTATGTGTGGATTCCGTAATATACTTTAAACAATCAATAGAAATATCCGATGTGATATGTAAGATAATTCTTTATATAAAATTGTCACTGTATCACACCCTAAAGGCCCAATACCGACCCTCTGAAAACCCCTCTGGGTGTACAGTGGTTTTCTGATCTTTCTCTAGGAAAAACTCAATAGTAATGTTCCGCTTCCGTTTAGCAAATGTGTTGTCAGATCCAGTTCCACATGTGATTATCGCTCTTTTTCCTCTCCCCAGCTGGAAGCCCACGCTTATCCTTTCTGGATATTTGCCATCTCAACAATGGCCAGACTCACTGAACAGGCTTTGTGTTCCTCTAAACTGTGAGTACTGTAAATTTATCAGGTTTATTTAACATTTAACAGCCTCTGAAGTGGGTGGAGACAGGACAGAGCTCGTTTTGTCTTTAACAACTCATTAAAGACTGGGCAAAACGAAAACATTTAGCCAACAAAAACACATAATATTGAGTTAATTATAATAAGGGAACCTATAAGATTTCTATAAGCATTTTAAACATTGATTATTATCATCTAAGGTTATAGTAGCTACATCACTGTAAATTGTCCATATTTTGTCCAAGATAACATGCTTGATTAGTTTATACAAAAAACACATACTATTTAAAAAAACGTACAGAAGCTACACGAATTGTCAAATTTCTTACATTCAAATCGAAATTACATTTCTATACCCTGATGCTAACTCAATTCATATTCAAATCAAATTCTGGAATTGCATTGGAATTCTATTGTGAATCGAGGACGAGCATAAAGGAAAATGGGGTTTTCCGCCCCATTGAGAAATCAACACTCACTCGCAGTGAGGCCCAGCATGTTGGAAGGCAGGACTACAACTCCTGCATTACCAGATTAGGAATGCTGCTGATTCTCCAGAAGGACACGTAATTGGACAAGACAGGGAAAAGCACAAGGCAGCCGTGGAAACTTGTCTCTGTGGACAGAGCTCTCGCTGCAGAGCGAGTAACACACACCACTGTGCCAGTCAACATCAAGGTTGTGAAATAGCATTACAGCTTCCGGTTATCAAACACCATGATTATCCAAAATTAGTGCTTTGGCCACTCAAACTTAAGGCTTTCAAAATAAACTATAATGTCATGATTATAACTCCAGGCCATTTACTGTAAGATGACTTTAGAAACAAAAATAAACACATCAACTACTGGGCTGTAAAGACCAAGTGTACATTGTTGTAGAACACAGTTATGCAGGAGATTTTCTGCTCGAGTTAAAGAAAACATCAGCACCAGCTCCCAAAAAAGATTAAGAACATGATGACACACTTAAACTGGCTATTCTTTGTTTTAGTCCAACTCGAAGAAATTAATGTGCTACAATATCTTACAAACAGCCGATTTATTCTAATAGATTTAGAAAATGCGTTTTCTTAAAAATCACAAAATGAACTTTCTGATAACTTCCATATTACTTAAAGTCAACATTAAAATGTTCATAACTAAATATATTTACTTAGTGTTTTGTATTTACAAGTAAACCAAGAGCGTATTCAACTAAAAACCAAAATGCCGGGCAGGATTTAAGACTTATTAAAACAAAACATTAGAACTTATTATATTATTATATTCATAGAGATCAGGGAGGGGTTTAAAAAAAGACCTGGTGACAATGACATCACCACAAAACAAAATCAATACGGGGCAGAGCAAGCTTACATTCTGAAAGATTATAAATACCAACATTTTTTCTTTGTAATAACATGCATAGACGAATCATGCATAATAAGAACATGAATGTGCATTAGAAAAACAAGAGTCTATTTAAATTTCACGTGGACTCAACGACACTCCGCAACATGCTTGACATATGCCAAATCACCACATATTAATCACTAACTGTTTTAGATGCAAATATAATACACCATTCCAACCACGTCTGTGTTACGTGGGTGTGTATGTGTAATTGTCTCCTCAGGTGTAATGTGAGAAGATTTGTTTTGACAACCCACAATTCCAGGTGCCAAAGCCACAGATATCTGTAACAGACTGATTACAGAGTTGTTAGGGGTTCTTTATTTAACCTATGACCAGCAGTTTATCTCTAGTTTAAGAAAAAGACTCATTAGCATACAGTCAGCCCAGAGCTAATGGGGTCTAATGTAAACATGCTGTAACAAAATCTCATCTACGTGATAATTTTGCATCAGTCTTTTGAAATGACCACAGGTCACACCATTACCCCTGTGGTCCACCAAAATTTTCACTTAAGAGAGCTAACGCTCAATCGGAATAATAATTTCTTTGTATTCTTTACCGATACAAGTCCGAAAATAGCAGCGAGGAACGAAGGTGTGCACGTTTTGTAAGAAGCAAATGACAGCCAATCCGATCTATTGTGACGACAGATGAGCTGGCTGAGTGAATCAAGCTGCTTAGCAACCTCCAGTGATAACAGCTACCAAGTCTCCTGTCTAACGCCAGTGTGGTCGTAGTTGAAAAGAATTATGGATAACTTTATTGCTTCTGATACACTAATTTGAAGCAGCAATTGATTCGCTTAAAAGCGTTTACTAATAAGAGCACAAGGTATTGGTTTAAACATAAAACCTTTCTGCAGTTTACTGCAGGCTATGAATTACAGGAAAGATAGACATAAAAAAATGCAAAGACAGGAAAGAATACAACTCAATTGTCCATTAAGAATCAATTGTTAACAGTGCAATAAACTTCAAAAGCATGTGCACACACAGTCCAGATTTTGTGTCATTTTGTAATCCTAATCAAGTTCATTTTTGCTGTCAATGATGTGGCCTCACATGCTCATTTGCCTGCACTTTCTGGACCATGTGAAGACACATTGAGTCGTCAGCTAGCATTTTGTGTATTTTTCTGTAAAAAAAATTTACATTTTCGTTTTGCTAGCAGAGGCAGCATCTTCGCCATCATGTTGCCTTCTGCGTGCTGTAGGCTAGCATCCGTCGAAGCCTTTTCCCCTCTGAATTTGCACTGCATGAAAGAGCAATTAGATCTGTGGCCCAGTTTACAGAGCTGGCCGACAGATACTAAACCCAGTCAGTTTACAGCAGGAAAGGCTCTGCGGGAAAAGGAGCCCTATGCCATCTGGAGGATCTTCTGGAACCTTCTATCAACAAAGAAATATACCAATGCTACGCTCACCCTGAGGGTTTCTACACTTTCATCACTGGTGGCTCAGCGCTGGAACCAAATGAACGGCAGGCGTTTATTGAGTTATCTGTCACCAGTTGATGACTGCATTACAGCCCTGATCATTCAACAAGCCTTTGAGGAGTCAGTTGTATCCAAAACAAATCAAACGGCCCAAGAAGTCATTTTTGGGCAGATGCGAAACAGAAAACACTAAAGCTCTTATTTCCGTTTGCGTTTCAAGGCGTTTAGATAAAAAGGAAATACAAAAAAATCTAAGTTTAATGTAATGGTTTATTTCAGAAAATGAAAGTTCTGTCAGTCTCTTGTCTTTTGC
>JAZGTJ010017631.1:0-11935 GCA_036877575.1 Botia almorhae
AGGGGTCTTTACGGACATCTTCAACCTGTCCCTTGCCCAGGCAACAGTACCAGCGAGCTTCAAGACCACCTCCATAGTCCCAGTGCCGAAACATTCATCACCAACGTGCCTGAACGACTACCGCCCTGTTGCACTCACGCCTAAAGTTATGAAGTGCTTCGAGCGACTTGTCCTGGCACACCTCAAAAAATGCCTGCTGCCCACACTGGATCCTCACCAATTTGCTTACCGAAGCAATAGGAGTACAGAAGATGTTGTATCCACGACGCTGCACTGTGTACTCTCAAACCTAGACAACAAAAACACATATGCAGAAATGCTGTTTATCAAGTTTGCAGACGACACCACGGTGATCGGGCTCATTAGTGACAATGATGAGTCTGACTACAGGGAAGAGGTAAAGCACCTAGCCGCATGGTGCGCCAAAAACAACCTGCTCCTGAACACCAACAAAACTAAAGAGATTATTGTGGACTTCAGGAAGGAGAAAGGTGACACTCATGACCCCATCTACATCAACGACATGGCTGTTGAACCTGTCTCCAGCTTCAAATTCCTGGGGACCCACATCTCCGAGAACCTGTCCTGGTCAATCAACACCCACAGCCTGGTCAAGAAGGCCTATCAGCGGCTCTTCTTCTTGAGGACACTGAAGAAGAACCACCTGTCTGCTGACACACTGGGTAACTTATACCGCTGTGCGATAGAGAGCATCCTGACCAACTGTATCACAGTCTGGTATGGGAACTGCTCTGTCGCTGACCGCAAGGCACTGCAGTGGGTAGTGAAGACTGCCCAACGCATCACAGGGACTCCACTTTCTGCCATTAAGGACATCCATAAGAATAGATGTCTACGCAGGGTGCGCAGCATTCTCAGGGACTGACTATGGACTCTTCCAGCTCCTCCCCTCCAGAAGGCACTTCAGGAGCCTCCAGACAAAAACCAGCAGGTTTAGGAACAGCTTCTACCCCACAGCTGTCACCCTTCTGAACTCTATCTCCCACTAAACCTTTCCTTCTCACCCACACACACACACAAAACCTACACCACTCCTCCTCCCCTTCATCTCTACCAATAACATTCTCTATACAAACACATGCTTCGCTACACATCCTTAAATCTGTATATACATACATCTGTATATTTACCTCATCTGTATATTTGTACATCTATATATTTATTCATATCTGCATATTTACCCATAGCACATCTGTATATCTGCCCCATCTGTATATTGTAACATCTATATTTATTCACACCTGTATATTCTCATATATCCTCATAGAACATCTATATAACTGCCCTTATTTTATTTATTGTACATAATTCGTAACATGGCACACTCTGTATATTGCACTTTCTGCTATTTGCACTTCTGATTAGATGCTAAAATGCATTTCGTTACCCTGTATTCATACATGTGTAATGACAATAAAGTTGAATCTAATCTAATCTAATATACAGTAGCATCTCAAAATACAAAGTGTGAAGACTACAATGGGAATATACAATAGTAAGATCGTTACCATTGTAAAAAACAGTCCCCTTGTGTAAGGCTTTCCTGAGGTTAAACTCAAACTCAAACTATGTATAGATTTGCCCCACCAAACTAAAACGTACAGCATCTAAATACACAAGAACTTTGACAATATAAGAGTCTTTGCACATCTCAGGATGTACACAGCATATTGGAAAACTCAAAAGAAAGTTTTTTGTCATTTGAAATTTAATATGGGTCTGCATCTAATTATGCTACGTTATATTATTTGAACAGGACTTTGAGCAGCAGGTGTGCAGAATAAGTAGAACATAATCAGACAGATGATAGCAGTAGGTCTACATGCCCACGAGATCAGGCACGCAGATGGTGAATTGTGACTGAACTCCATTGGAACGCTGTGGAATTGCTGTGAGCATGTGTGCTTGGGTTTTGTACGCGTTCACACCATTGTTTCAGTTGGCAGCACCTTTTCACTCTAACACCTCTCTGTGATTTGAACCCATTACAGAAGTGAGAAGACCCAGTATTGTATGTGCTGCTAAAATCTATGTCACTGATCGCCTTTTGTGTTTGACAGAGGACAGTGTGTTTAGTGGGACATTGTGGTGTGTAAATGACAGTAAGTAACATTTTTTATTTTTGGGTTAAAACTATAACAGACTCAGCTCTTTTTCAAATCTTAAAGTACTTAAATATGTTGTATTTCACATTATACATTTTTTGGCATTGACATTTCTGCTTTAATGCTTTAATCTTACAAACTCTTCATTCTAAATCAGAAGTTCGGAAAGCTTACAATAGTCAATACATGCTTTCATGTCTAACCTATGATCATTTTGATGTAATTACAAATACTTGATCTTTGAAACATAAATCTGAAATCTTTGAGAAATAAATCTGTTTCTAACGGTCTTTGGAGTAACCTCAACCTACAAGACAAATAGGTCATAGACACAGCATTTCGGATTATCCTTAAAAAAATACACAGTTGGTCTTCTAGGCAAACTTTGAGGATGTTTAATCTGTCCCAGTGATGGTGGCTTGCTGTTTTAAAACAGGGTAAAATTTTGTTAAATGGTGTGAGTTCTAACCACATAAATACCAGTTTCTTTCAAATCAGCTGTGTATTTATTTACACTACTTCATTACGCTTGACACGGCCACTATTTGTCATAATTATGTGATTTGACATGTAGATTGACAAGGTGGCTTTATATGCAGGATAACATCTTTTTGTAATTCAATTCAAAATATAAATAGAGAAATCTGTGATAATGAAGTGAATAATACAAATTTACAATAGTACTTTCTCTGTATAAGTGCAATCTTATATAAAAACTGTCATCCTGTTACTTTCTTGGACGCCATTTTATTTTTAGAGCTTGACCCTGCTCAACCTATTTATTTCCCACGGATGCACATGCACAAGATTGTGGAATATTAAAGGCAGAGAAAGATACATCTATGCTGCCTTCAAAAAGCAATCAGATGAATGTATCTCCGGAGACAGACAGTAAAGCAAATATTGGACTCAGACATGCCTTGATACCTTACTACTTTTGAATGCATCATCTGAAGGCAGCATTTTTAAGCTTTCAGTGGCAGCCAGAATATTCCAGAAATGTCCATTTCCAGAAACTGACCAAAGTGCGGCACCAACTATAAATATAAATAAGTTCATATTTTTGTCAAAGACTACTTCTCTTCTTTCCTTAAATAGGTAGTTTACTTCCTGCCAGTGACAAACTGTGCCATGCACTGCTTGGGTCGAAATATTAATTACTTTACATGACATTTGCCCCAATTCTTTGTGCATTAGTTCAGCCTACTGCCAAAGCAACCAGTTGACAGAGGCTTTTGCTTGGACATTTTACAAAGCCGGCTACAATTTTCTTACTTTCAAACTGTGGCCAAGCAGAATCAATCTCTTTATAGAACAGTTAGTCAAGCTGTGCTCATATTCTGTTCAACAGCACTCTGGCTGGTGTGAATTTAGATGTTTCTAAAACTATGGGGGCTATAATGATTTTTTACACCTCTGATTAATAACCCCCTGGTATAACATGTTGTCCTTTTAGGTAATTGTTCTGATTCTGTGTAGCTACCCTTCAGACTTCAAGGGTAATGTTCTTAGTGACAGTGAATGCAATGTCTTAATAAAAACAGCCATGACAAGCCGATCTTAAATCCCTTGTCTCATATCCAGGCTGAATTCTCCACAGTCCACATCTTCCAACAGTTTTTCTTTGTATTTTTCTATGATACTGTTTGTATCAACAGTTTTTTTGTATTTTTAACATTTTTGTCTCAAATCTCTCTAGAATTTGTCTAGAATTTGTGTGAAGACTATAAGTGAACTTATGAGGCTTTCCGGTCATTGAAAACAGTGGATATCACAGTCTGCTGCAATGGAAAAAAACATAAAGGCTCAAGATTTAAGAAAATGGCATGAGCACCAAGACTTATTAAGTTTCCTTTTATAACTCAGCAAATATACAAAAGGTGCCGGAGAGGACCGAAGCTACTAATGAGTTTAGTCTCAAAAGTGTACACACAGCAACAGCCTCAAAAGTGCAGCTCCTTGTTTGCTGTGAAACATGTCTGGTGCTTGTGAACTTTCATGCATTTTGAGAAAAGAAACGAGGGCTCATTATTGTGTTTAAAGGGCTCATTATTGTGAGTGTTGAAAGACTGGATTCAGATCTACAACTTTTAATGATATTATAATTTACTACTGTATGTTTTATCTAATTCACCCTCTCTCCACTGGAAGAGGCCTGTTCTTGCATGGAAGCTGGTGATTGGCTGTGGCTCAGGCAAAGTGCTCAGCCATTCAACAAACCAATGTCAGACAATTGGAAGTAGAACAGTAGTTACATGTACTCCCCATAAACAACTCCTGCACCTACAACAGGGTAGCTGACATATAGCTGAAAATAGTTTGATGCAGATAAAGACAAATGGCACTACACTTGTATGCAGTTTGAAGGTATGTGAAAAGGTATGTGAATTCCAGTAAGTTGATTATGCTGTGAGGGGTCACACCTCAAATCTCGCAGGGAGGCCAATGCAATTAGCACTGATACTGACCAAAACAGGTCTGCACTCTCTTTAAAAAATGTTTGATGATCCAACATATTTTAAGGTCATAACTTAAACTTCTTTTAAATCTCTTTGAATTCAATACAACTCTTTTGAGCACACTTTACTGGTCTTAAATTTGGATCTGAATTGGAAGCCCCAGCAATCTTAAAACTGGACCTAAACAATCCAACAATCCTAAAACTTACATTCTCTTAGTTTGTGGCTGTGAGTAAAGTATAGAGAATGGCAAGGGGGTCAAGTCTCTGACCAGTGATGAGAAGGGAATTGAGGATTATTGGAGGATAATGTGGAGAGATTGAACTGAAGAGGTGTGTATTTGCCTGTGGCTGTTTTCTTCATTAGCTCCCAGAATACATGCATAAACACAAACCCTCTGTGGATCCTTTAGAGAGGAAACTCACATAACCTTTCTCATATAATGCTTCCCAGTGTGACTCATTAGAGGACCAAGATTATTGTCTGTTCTTTCAGACTCTCACAAGTGGGTCATTCTTAGACAACAATTCCATTTGTGTGCTACAGTATGTGTGTGCATGTATATGTAATTACCATAATAATGAACTTAATTGCTTTTATTCATAAAAGTGCTTTAGTTTATCTTTTAGTAATGCAAATGACAATAATAACAAACCCCTACTTTTATATTTAAACATTTAGAATATAAACAATTTTTTTTTGTTTTCCACAGAAAAATGTCAGTTAGTTTTGGAACATCATCAGGGTAAATGACAACAACTGTCATGTTGGTGTATTTGGTGTATTTGGCATTTGGTGATTGGTTATCAGCTTGAGGACATTTAGGTCACCTGCACACTAGAGTTTATGCTACGTCATGTAACACTGCAAATGTATTGATCTCAATGAGGATGGTGTGGCACAAAGATGTAGAAAAAAACAAGGGTTCAAAATAGTGACTGCAACAATTTCAACCCTTGCTGCAACCCAGTCTGATGCATAAATCAATATTGAAGTTTCTGCTGATGTGGGTCCAGTTCATGTTTATACATTTGACAGTCTCATATCTAAAGTCACTTAGAGAGGACTCACACCAGCCACTATGAACCATGCCTGAATGTGTTTGACTCCAAAGTCTGGTTCATTTGTCCAGTGTGATCGCTCCGAACGGTTCATTTACCGGTGCACGGTTCGATTAGGCTCAGTATGTAGTGTGATTGCTGACCGTGCCAGACAGCTGCTCATCAATATGACAACAAACACCTATTACTACTTGGATAGTACATTTTTAAATTCATTTAATTAATTTGAGTACATTTAGGTTTATAACGAGTCTGGTATCACCTTATTAATAAACAGGAATTGTAGTATGCGAGTAAAGTCTGTCTCTGTAATAAACATATGATATTTGCTGTACAATCAACTGCATAACTGCTGTGCGGTTAAATAATAATAAAAAATAAAATAAATATAATAATAAATCTGTTAGGCAGCATATAAGCAATTATGCTTTTCTTCAAAACAAAAAATTGACATAAGCTTTTTTTTTTTTTACAAATGTGCTACATTGTGTCTGGCCCTGAACCCAGCTTATTTGGATGTGCACACTTTCTCAAAAAACCTTCTGCAAATTTTAAAAAAAAAACCAAAACAACTTGAATGTATTTTAAGTAGAAATGTAGTCATTACTACATACATCTGTCTCAACACTTTTTCACTTGAATTAGAATTAGATTTTATTTCAGTTGCAGTAAGATATAATTTAGTGCTGCAGGCTGCCTCTGCCATTCAGGGTATTTTGCTGAGGTGACTCCCTGTGGCTCCTGGAAACCTGCAGTTCCTGCTCAAGTTAACATGCGGTGCCCTACAAGGCTGATTTCCTATTTTCTGCTTCACTGAACTGGTGGGCGTAAATAATCTAAAGACCATCATTTAGCAAGGCTGACGTTTATCTATTATATTATTTTATATTGCTCTCTTAATATTAGCATATTACTAATATTACATTATTATATTATATTTACTCTCCATAAAGCCTCATAAAATTCCTATTGCACATCCACAATGTTTTAATGTGAGTTATGTGTCTCACATGAAAGATGTGTTTTTATATGGATTCTGTCATTTCATTTTTAGGATCAGTTCAAGGAATGTTTTTTATTTCAAAAGCAGCCTCTACTGTGCACATGATTTGGTTTATGGATTTGCTTTCCTGTCAGTCAATTGAAAGGGCTGCTGTGAGCTGCCTCCAGGCTTAAACCTAAAGCCAAAGAATAGTGTTGATACAGCGTTTCTTTTACTCACCTACCTGCAGGTTTTCCAAACAACAGGAATCAAAGAAACAAAGTCTTTGTGTAATAGGGAAAGCTTGGACAATACTCTATTGCTCATGCATGTAATATTGTTAATTAGTTTATGCACAAAGTACTTACAGTTGTAAAGTTAAATGCTGAAGGTAATTTTCATTCATGAATTAGGGTCAACTGTATTCATGTTCTGTACTGTCTTAAAGATTATGAATGAAGTATGAATTAAAGATTCATCTTTTTTATTGGTCACTTATCAAGTAAGCATATTTGTGACATTGACCATGTTACTGTAATTCCTTTGTACAAAATGTCAAATTTCCTTGCAATTTCTAGAAGCACACAAGTGTCAGTTCTCAGCATAAAATATAATGCAAATTACAGATAAATTAATTATTTTCACACAATATTCACAACATATGTCCCTATTGTCACTTCCTCTAATAATAATGAAAACAAAATTCATAAAAATATAATTTACAACAGCCATTAATAATGCAGAGAGCTAACAGCCCAAAAGATGAATATGGTATTAATGTCAATTACGAGGGTGATTTGCCTCTTTAATTTGATGGTGTCATTTGAAATAAACTGCAGACAGAAGCATGATATGACCACATGACTCCTATGCTCAAGCACAAAGTGGACAAAACAAAGTTTCAAACGTTTACTAATGTGGAAAGATGTGGATATGATGAATAGAGCAGGCCTTGCCAATTCTGGTCCTGGAGGCCATTCTCCTGCAGACATTAAATCTACCCTAATCAAATACATGTGCACATGCAAATCCAAGTCTGCAGGATTACTTCAAAATTACAGGCAGGTGCGTTTGATAAGGTTGGCACTAAACTCTGTGGGACAAAGTTGAATATCCCTGCACTAAAGAATATTCTGTGATTTCATACTGCAACATCGATAAACATTCCTTAAAATTTAATTTCAGGCTAGAACACCTGATTGTAATTTTGTCATCTCGACCAAATCTGAAAAGGAGTTTAGAGGATAGAGCACTGTCATAAATTCAAATGATCTTCTCTTCATTGTTACAGTAAAATACTTTTTTTAAGCACAAAAATAAATTGTGCAAAACTAGTTTATTTGTGCCATTTGGAAAATACTAATCAATAAATATTAAAACAAATGTAACTATTAAGCGCAATAAATATTTGAAGGTGAGCGAGAAAGCTCTGCACTACTTTTGTTTTACTTCTGCAACACAAAGTTTCCCAGCTCTGAAACAGCCACTGTGAATCACCCACCAGTGTTTCACTGAGGCCAAACTTGTCTGAAGAGATCGAAAAGAAGCTTAAAAGATCCAAAGGGGACAGCACAACACAAGTTGCATTGTCTTTTCTCTCACAAACAAAAAGAACTAAGATCTTTGAAGCAGTGCTCTGGAATCAATACACAAGCCATGTTTGGCAAAGACTGCTGGATCGTTATATAGAAACCACAACCTTGAAAAACTTCTTCCTGGATGAAAAGATTGATTTTAAGCCTAAGCAATGACTTAGCTTAGGGTGCCGTAATTGTAAACTTCTAAAGTTTTTTATTGTATATATTTTATGTATGCATGTATTTTACTTTTGTGGGTTGTGTGTAGTTCATGGTACTATTGCAAATCCATTATACCTCTGTTCCATAAGATGTTATCTTTTATATGCCATGTAAGCTGGAATGCATATCTTGCTTAATAATTGTGTGGTTTTATCGTTTCAGTCAACCCTTTATTTATAAACCTACTATAAACCTAGTATGCTTAATAAGTCAACTTTTTTTTAACATTGTAAAAAGCGTTATATAAATAAAACTGAATTGAAACATTATTTTATTAATCTGCAGTGCTGCTCTCATCGTTGAATGTGTTATTTTAAAATGAAGCTTATTTTAATGTTACAAGGGTTTCGTTTTGCTGAAATTTAAAATTTATAATAATTGGAAAAAGCATTTAACTCCTATTGTTCGTCTTTAATTTATCTGGCAAGCATGGCAATCATAGTAAAAAATATATGAAGTCTTCACAATATATAAACTTATCATTTTTCTTTAATAAATTTGTCTCAGGTGTAGACATTCAATTATTTTAATATGTCAATGGGGAAAGTTGTTTTTTCCATTTCTTCTAATGAATTCCCAGAGAAACTGTGATAAACAAATAGACATGCTGGATATGGCTTTAAATACCAAAATAAATACCACACAGAACCATGTGAATCCACAAGAGCTGTAATTAAATGCTTCTGTTTGGTCTATCTCCTAACTTTCACACAGTTTACACACTTTATACGGGTGTCCCGGCAGTATAACCACAGGTGTAGCACTATTACATTGTACAGTATAAATTAAACCCTAGCAAAAATCTTTTAGTGAAGTGTTTTGCTTAATATCATTACTAGAAAATACAGTATTTATACAGGCTACATACAAAGATTTGCTCTGGAAGTATGAAGAAAGCAGTACGGTCTGATGATTGGGTGATTTAAATGGAAAATGAGATAAATTGTGTTTCTATATATTTCCAACAGAATATTAAAGAAATTGGACACTTTAAATACAAGTCCTTGAGCTGAAGCTCAACAAAAGAAAATCTCTTTGCATTGGGAATCAAAACCATTTCAGTTCAGTGTCTCAACTCAGATATATGCTTCATTCATTTTCTTCAATATTGGAAAGCAGTGATACAATACATTTAAAAAATGAATCTGTCTGAAGATGATCTGGTTAATCATTTACAGCGAAACATGATCAATGTGTAATTTTTGAAAATCATACAAAATATAATAAACACGTTGCAAAAGATAATAGACAACAGATTTATATTCCCCATAAATATCAGTGCACTGCTAAAGCATGAGTCAGCCAGCCCATCTGACTGTAGGCAGATTGGAGTATGTCTACAATGTCTTTAAATATTTATATTAATACTAGCTCATCGTTTGTCTTGATATAAAACTGAGTTTGCAGCCAAATAAAACATGTTTAAAAAATCAATGCAATCATTGTTTTTCATTTTAATGAGTCGGCATGTAATTATATCCGAACACATATCTACTGCCAAAAGATGGATGAGGTGGATGTTGGAAAGAGCCTGAAATCTTGTCCTAATAGTTTCTGGGTCCCTCGGTCCGTTCGCAATTGTGACATTTACATTGTTACCAATCACTAATATTACATTTCTTGACTATTACCTCAAGAACCTGCTGTCCTCTAACGTTTAGATTCTTATGTTCTGAAAGCACAGTATCTAAAAGAATTGGTGTGTATTTTTTTAGGTACCAGACATAAATTAAATGTTGTTTAGACATTTGTTTCAGTTTATTAGACTGACATCTGTGTTTTCATGCTACAGCTGGAAAACTCACCAAATCTATTGTTTTACTTTAGCTATAAGTAAATATCAGTAAGGAAGCCATAGCGTTTACCAAATGTAGAACATTGAAAGTATGTTCAATTAAATCAAATGCAAGACATGAATATACAAAATCATTATAAGACTTTGGTAGAAGAAAAAGAAAAAAAACAGTTTGGTCTTTGGAGACGAGGAAGGGGAGAGAAATATTTTGATGTCAGGACATTACTAATTAAAGAAGGGAGCTAGTTTTAGTTTTCAAGCCGTCAGTCTGCCCTGGCAGTCTGAATTCACAGCTCAGCCAGGCTTAATAGTGCCAGTGCTGTGTCTGGGGAATAACAGGCATGAAACGACAGCACAAATGCTAATGGATCCTGCAGCCCTGTCCAGCATGAGGGAGACCGATCACACACTTCCCATTTCACACCAAAGACAAGAGCAGATCCTTCATCAGACCTGAAGGCCACAGTGGCTCATTGTACATTCCCTCTGTGACAAACTCTAGTTACAAATGCATGTAAGACTGCAGCAGTATTCCACTTAAAATCTTTTCAGTCTTTCTGATTCCTGCATGTGGTTATGCTACAGTTCTGCAGTAAATGCATGAAGAACTGGTCTAAAATGAAAATCTGATATTTGGTCAGCCTTACACATCATTTATTATGCATTATCCATAAATATTAGGCAAATATGCCGCATTAAGTATTAATTTTGTTTATCTTGCCTACAATATTTACTAGACAGTATACTTGTGCACTGAAGACAACATGACCACTTGTGGAAAAAGCCACATTTTCCACAGGCATATTTTTTCCTGTCAAAATGAACAAAATGAACATAATTGAGAAAGAAGAACAGGATCAAGCTCAGATCAGGGAGTGCAAAAGAAAGCAAAACGAATCATTTAAATGAATTATAACTCTGAAACTGAAAAAAGGTCTTTGTAAGACATTACATCTGTATGAGAACATTGTTTTTCTAACATAAAACCATAGAATGCCATAAATGTATGCCAAATGCTTAATGAGGACATAGGAGTACAGTAATTCATTAAAATCTTAATAGAACAATAATTCTGAGTTTTAAGATGTGCTGTGTTATTAAAAACTATCTTTATTACTATAGGAAATATATAGGTTACTTAATGTTAAATCATAGTGCTCCTGGATGTCCCCCAAACACGTATTTAATGATCAACTGAATATGTTAGAACCGGAGCACTCATCTAGCAATCACAATAAGTTAATCTATTTAATGACATTTCTGCCCCAAGACCCAGCTAATTTGTAACCCTGGTACAATCCTATGTTCCCTTTCAGTCAGTCATGTTCAACGTTACGTCAACGAACTGAAACACATTCTTTTGTGCGTTCGCCCCAGCGATTGGTTCGCAGCACTTCCACATGTCGATTCTGCCTAGACACAGGCTTCTCAACACAGGTTTGTGTTTGAAAGTTGGGCGTATTAGTACAATGTTCTGCCCTTCGAGCTGTCCCTGTCGCCCCGCATCTTTACAAAATTCGCAGAGGCTGCCCTTTCCCCATTACCCAGAGGGCGTTCACTTTCTCAACTATCTTGACGACTGGCTCATTCTGGCCCACTGTCAAGAGTAGTTGTGCCAAATTCCGAGTACCTAGTGCTCCATGTCAGGTGAACTGGGTTGAAGACAGCTTGCAAAAGAGCAAGCTGTCTTCAACACAGGGCATCTCTTTTCTC
>JAZGTJ010017632.1:0-11934 GCA_036877575.1 Botia almorhae
TCTGGTCAGGTTTACTCTGGTTTAATGCTGCGGGTGGTCGTGCTCTGGTCAGGTTTACTCTGGTTTAATGCTGCGGGTGGTCATGCTCTGGTCAGGTTTACTCAGGTTTAATGCTAGTACTCTAACCACAGTAATCCTCTCCAGCATGACACTTTTTAATAATATATATAATGTAATATTTCAATACTGCTGGCGTTACTGCTGAGGAATTTATTATTTTAAATACTGTCAGGATTTTTCATGACGTTGGTTATAAACTTGCAATTTGAAGCAAATTGAAGTCAAATAACTCATCTTATGAAAACTGCTTGTTTACCTGCAGGGGTTTTCGTTGGAATTAAGCAGTTTAACTCGTGGGTGTGCCAGCTTTGCCACTGAGCTTGGATTATGCTCTCTCAGCAAAAACAACATTGTGCAATACTGTGCAAAACTGAAACAATATTTTAAAAATGCACAAAAAGGTTTCCCTTGTTATCTAAACCATCTGGAAAATGAAAACAGTTGAGCTGAATCTGATATGTTTTGGATACAGTAAAGAAAAAGAATAACGCTGCCACCCCTCGTGCATCAAAAAAGGTCAATATATACATTATCATTAAACAGTCTCACAGCTACATCACAGAACTGAAGTCAGCTTTGATCAGTGGCAGACCTGTAGAATTCGTACTGTATTCTACTGTCATATTGTATATGTACTGTAACTGTACATATGTACATATGTACATATACATATGTAACTGTCATATTTCGTACTGTACAATCTTTAAAAAAAACATTATTTCAGTTCAAACAAACAACTAAAGGCAGAGCGGCAAACGAAGCTGTCCAAATGAACAAATGTACCTCTGATAGGTTAAAGGTCAGATGGAGAATGCTGGGACAGTTTTAATGGCCTGTAATCTCGACGGTGATTAATCCTGGTAAATATACGTGTCATAGGATCAGATGAAACAGTGATATATGATGCAAAGGTGGCAAAAGCCTCGTGTAGTAACTACAGTACACACCAAATCTCTTCAGACCAGCCTCGTGTAGTAACTACAGTACACACCAAACCTCTTCAGACCAGCCTCGTGTAGTAACTACAGTACACACCAAACCTCTTCAGACCAGCCTCGTGTAGTAACTACAGTACACACCAAATCTCTGCCTTGACATTAGAGGGGGGAGATCTTAGTTTGAAAACAATTATGAAAAACACAGACAGACAGACAGACACAGATAAATAGATGGACGTCATCTATCATTTGGCCTGTTAAAATGAAACTGGAGAGGGGGCACAGGAAGTGAGGGAATATTTAGAGGTAGATTATCTCTCGCTGCTCATTCTTTAATGGACCTGCACAAACTCCAGCAGTGGCTGTAACACGAGACAGTGTTGAGCTCATAGGCTTAAGTTCTGCTCTGTTCATTCAAAACAAATAACTATTAAAAGATTACTCAGGTTTCTTTTTGCATACTTCATCCACAATGGGGATTTCCTGCTGTGTCAGCTTCCTAATGTTAAACACAGAATAACACATGAAGAGAGGTAGACGACTGCAGGTGAGATGCTGAGATTCGAATGGATTTAAAAACACAAGACTATATTTCTGCAAAGATTGTTCTCTGTCAGATATAAAAAGCAAACAAACAACACAACAAACAACACCTGACGATTCAGTGTTTCAATCAGCAGACTCAGACTGTAAGTCATGTTGTTGTTGAGGTCAATGAACTGACCTTTGTGATGCTGCATTACTGATGTGTGTTGTGAGTGATGTACAGTGTCAGGGTATATGGTGTATCGTTTCAGAGTTGATGCTAAATAAACTGCCCTTTGATTTTCTGGTGCGGGTCCCAAAGGTTTAAAAGTGCCCCGCGGTTCATGTTATTCTCCTCAAATGGCCTCTCTCTTACTGCAGAGCGAGAGAGACAGAGTGACTTTAAAATCACAGTCAAAATAATGAAAGCATCATCAACTGCATACAGACCTGTTGTGCATTAGAGATGTGTCTGCACAGACACAGTGTATGTGTATAATTGTGTCATAAATCTGGTCTGTGGTCAGACATGAGTGGTATTTACGCCTCCATCTGCACGCAGACACGCACAGCTGCGCAGATGATGATCTGTTTACAGCAGCGGAATCCAATGTTCCCGATTCAGTATGTAATCAACCAAAGGATTAATTCAGAAAACTAAACTCAGCAATGCAAAAACAATTAAAAACACATTTTAATCAAATACATTTATGCATCTGGCAGACACTTTTATCCAAAGCCACTTACATTGCATTATACTACACATTGATTCTGAGTATGTGCAAAGTATGTGCAAAAGCAATGAAAGACAAACTATTTTCTGTGATAATCAACATTAATGCTTTCACTTAACTACTGTTGAACCAGAAAATTCCCTTAAAGCCCATGAACCATAAAGATGAAGATCCTACAGCGATAATCTAAATACAGTAACACACAGTTACGGAGGTAATATTGGGTTGATGAGCTGTACAGATGAAGTTTAGTGTGACCTCAGTACAAAGGTCACTCCCTTCAGTGGAGGTAATGGGGAGTGTGTACACACAGAGTGAAGGAGGGCAGTTCCCAGGACCCCATGTGTACATTGGGGGGCAATAACTCACCAACTCCCTCTAAACTTCCCCTTTTGTCCTTGGTTTTATGAGCTCTGTAGACCGAAGTGCAGCAGCTCGGCTCTGCGCTGAAGTGAGAGAGCGTGAGAGAGAAGCGCAACAGAAGAAGAGCAGGAATATATGCGCCTGTGATGCTGTGATTCAAAGCAGTTGTGAGATAAAAAACAAGCGTAATGAAGCACATGATAAACATGTCATGCATGTGTTTACAGTGTTTACAGTGTCATCACAACACATCAGAGGAGCTCATCAGATTTCCACTGTCAATAATAATGCACGTGTCAATCTAATCAATTTATCAACATTCATTAGCTCAATAAAAGACCCCACTGGAATCTTCTTAAACATGGTTACCATGGCGTCTGCTAAAATACTATATACTATAGAATTATAATAAAGATGTATTCACTTCGTATTAGATGCCACTGTCATCAAAACTAAATGTTTTTTAAAAGTTTATGATTTTGTAAAGTGCACCATCTCCTGTTGGTCAGACAAACAGCTGTTGCTGTGTTTGTAGGACCCTTAAAACAGAGGGACAATATTAATGTTACAGTTTTTATACTTTTTGGGATAATCCGTCTAAGAATAAACTACCTGCAGCTGTCTTTTAATGTTAAGCTTGGAGAGGAAAAACAGGCAACTAATGTTAAGAAAAACTGACACTTCACCTGTAAGTTACAAGTTCTCTTCAAAACAACAATTTAACATGTATAATTTTTAATATGTATAATTGACGCTGACTGCAAACTGCTTGGGGCCCACGACCGTGTGTGTGTGTGTGTTTGTCCAGAATCAGTTTATAGTGTGTTTAGTTTGTGTGCAGTATCCCAACCCCTGATCACGCCATGGCAATAGAAAAGCGAGAGAAGGGTAGAAAACAGAAGAGAGAGAAACAGAGGGAGTGACAAAACGTCCCCTCCGACTCCTCCAGACTTTAGGCAATTTTAGCATCTCCTCCCTCTCTGGAGTCTACAGGTTTGAATGTGACCTCATCTGAACCCTGTCTTACAGATATCCTGCTCTGCTAGCTAATCATCAGCTTCATGCTAACACTCCCACACAGATTCACATAGAGTCTGAGAAGGTTCTGCTGCAGAGGTGACAGACAGAAGAAAACAAGCAGCTTTATCTTTAGGCCAAGAAGCAGTTCTTAACAGAAGAATGTTTTGCTTTGAAATCAACTTGGTTTGTTACTTGCTACCCAAAGGGAACTTGTTAACAAAATCAAATTATTTCACAAGAATATTATTTGACAACAGGGGCATGAAAAAGTGTGTCCATTTAAATCCATATAGATATAAGTGGATCTTCAGTCCATGTTTCTGAAGGTCCAGTGAGCTGCAGAGTTCATCTACTGCAACACACCTGCTGGATGTTTCTGTCACTCTCAAAGATCTTGATTAGCTGCTTCAGGTGTGAATCATTAGGCTTGGAGATAATCACTGCAGATCTGTGGACCTCACTGGAGGACTTTTCACTGGAGCATTTCAACACAACTTGTAAGGACCAAAATCACAAAA
Organism: Botia almorhae; assembly: GCA_036877575.1. Taxonomy (NCBI): domain Eukaryota; kingdom Metazoa; phylum Chordata; class Actinopteri; order Cypriniformes; family Botiidae; genus Botia; species Botia almorhae. Next base: position 4,159 of record JAZGTJ010017632.1, read on the forward strand.
GTATCTCAAATCTACTTTGATAAACGTAATCAGAATTTGTTCTATCTAAGAATGCTGCAAATCTAAAGGTCAACAGATGTATTTCATGCATGGTGAGCAGGTGAAGAGCTGGCAGTGTTTATCAGCAGATCTCTCATCTCCAGAGAGATACGGAGGGGTGAAGAGTTGAACTGCGCTGTGGTTGTGATGCGAGACACCCCGGCAGCTTATCTTTCAGATGTGCCACTTCCTGCACACATGCAGACAGATCAGATACAAACGTCAGCGTGTCAGTGTGTGTTCTGTTTGCATCCAGTCCAGAAAATCAGCTTCTTTTGTTTCCGTTTTGTTCAAAATTGTTCGGAAAACAGTTCTTGTGTTGCTGACAGGACAGTTTAGAGAGACTTTAGTCAAATGTTTTTTTAACCATGCATGAAAACGGTACAGTGAGGAGAGTTTTACACACTGATCACTGATTTCTGTTCATTTTTAAGTTACACGTCATGACTTTAAAGATACAGGAATATTTTGCCAGCTTTATGTGCTGTCAGGAAAAAAAATCTAAATCTGATTGCTTTTAGTACATAGCGTAGAATTAAAATTCAGATTCAGAATTAGTTTAAAGTAAAATGAATAACACAGATCAGATCTAGACGGCATGGGGTTTGTCCCACGTCTGATCTTGAAGAAAAGTCTCAATGACTTTTCCTGACACCTCTTTCAGTCATCTGGTGTTTATCAAATAACTGGACATGAATCTCTTTAGTGGAAGTGTGTTGTGCAACTGAATAACTAAACAAGGTTCAAAATGCTGCATCCATTTAAAAAAAATGAAACCATTCATCTGTAACTTAACTTTGAGACTTCAAACTAGAAGGTTTTTTGATTTACCAGTATTTCAAACCAAAAATATCAGACCTGCAGAGTTGATCTGTATCTGATAAAGCAGAGTTTCAGAGAACGTTCAGTTTGCAGATAATTACCGAGATTGAAGCTTCATTAATGCAGTTTTCACACAAACACATCTTGTTTGCTTTCAATGTATGAAAGACACACACAATGTTCAGAGAAACTTCCCAACACAGTGTTTTGAAACTGCAAAGCTGAATTAACACACATATGTTAATGAATAATTAACTCCAGGCTTTAAAATCTGCTGTTCTATGGTTCTGTTATAATATAAGACTTTTATTTTTTTACACAGACATTTACCAAAACACACACTTTCATTCACACACACACACATTCCTTACACACACATTCCTTACACACTAAGTACAGACAAACTTCTGTGTAGTTCATAAAACAAAGACGAGTGAGATTTAAGTTAGGGACTCGACAGCCTGTTAAAGAGGGAAAGCTCTGGATCCAACAGTCTTGGTGAACAGTCTGGGGCTGTACAACACAACATGAGCTTGTAGTTTGGAAGTCTGTTTGCTTTTCATCTGTCATTTTCTCGAGCCCCTCTGCAGATGTTTGACAGCTCAGAGCCACCAGAAGCGCACATACACGATGAGCATGATGATGAAGACTCCACCTGCAGCTAGTTTAGCATACGTGGAGCGAGTGTTCAGGTACTTGGCATCACTTCTGTATTTCTTGGACAGGCTGGAGAGGTTGTTGGCTTTAGAGTCCAACGCTGAGGGAACATAAGGACAAAATGAACATGTGAGAGGGGGAATCTCTCATATTTACCTCATCTTTCCATAAGAACATAAAAATACATGATTACAAAAGCAAACATTTAGGAAAATAAATTAATTAATGGTAAGCTTATAATAATCATTTCAGCTAATTTCACAGGAAATGTCAGTTTGGCTTCATTTGACTTCAACATACGTAATTAAATGTATATAAAGTAACCTGCAATTTTCTGTTTCACACAGAGATGGCGACAGAGTCAAAAATTTCTAAAATCTCAACAGTTTTGTGAGGCATGTAAAGAACATACGACAGATCTCTTCATTCAGCAAAACTCATTTTAGGCACTCGTTAATCAGTGTGTGTGTCCTATAGGAACCATGTTCTGCTAACTGAGTTACAGCAGTACTGTCACAGCACTGATAACTGAACACTGATAATATATCTGTACTGAAACTGACCTGCAGCGAGGAATCATCCTCATCTCACTGGAAACCACTTCATATGAATTTTTATGATGTAAATGTTTCATGTAAAAGTGTTTCATACGAATCTATACAAATTAGCCATCAAATCACTAAAACTACAAACGTAGCTACAAACGGCTATGTGGAGGAAACTGAACTCTGGCAGTGTGATGCGCACCAGATAAAGCTTCTCCTCTCTGCAGAACTTCCTCTATGTTGGCCACCATGATCCTCTGGACGTCCTGCAGCTCTGTGTTGATGTTGCTCAGGTTTCTACGTGCTCGGCTGTCGATGTACGACTTTTTGGTCTTCTGAATATACGTGTCTATAAACAGGAGAAACGTTATTGAAAAGAAGCGATCGTGGATGTGCTGATGTCAAAGAAACTGCTGTGGAGAACGAGGGTCATTACCGAACTCTATGAAGGAGTAAGGCCTGGAGACCGTGGGAACCTTCTTCCCATGCTGTTCATGAAACTCTGCTTGCAGATCTTCCAGATAAGCGAAGGCTAGCTTCTTGGGGAACCCAGCTTCACACAGCACCAGATAGCAAACTCCCTTTTCTATCACATAGCTTTAAGAGAACATCAGGAGACACTTTATAATCCATGTATTATCCATCAAAAATCATACTGAAAATATGAAAGCTGCAATTCGTAACTTTTGCTTCTCTACTGTCCTCTCATAAAACTGCAGTCAAATATAGTCAGTGAAATCAGACCTGAAAACTCAAATTATGAATCAATATCATAAACTCACTGTTGTGAATCAGGATAAGGTATTGTTCTGAAAACCGATCCGTCATGTACTTGATCAATAACTGATTATTGTTGTTTTTCAGACAGCAGCTTTATATTATATCTGGTGATGATTAATCATTTTCTCTGCTCAGTTTCTGTTAAATGTTTATATCAGTTCATATAGTAGTATATATAGTAGTATATTTAGTAGTGTTTGCAGACGTACTGGAAGGCCATTGTTCCAGCTTCTAAGGTGCATCGTGTGGGACTCTGTTCGTTCAGCTTGCGGAACAGCTGTTTGGCTTGACTCTGATACTGCTGGAGGTCTCGGCCCATCTGAGAACACACACACAGAATGAAACCCAAAGCATTACACCCAACAAACTCACTCTTACATAATACACTTGAGCGGTCGTCTTCAGACAAACAGTTAACAAACCTTCTCACTTCCCTTCAGGACAGCATGAAAGCAGGAAATTACAGATGTTAGACTTTCATTAAATGCTTCTTGTAAAGGTAATACAACTTCTGGGCAACTCCAGAAAAAAGTCTTTATTTTTTAAATATAAAATTAAAGCTAACACTGACTGTCAGCCAGAACAGATTTTCTTGAACCTCCAAAAGTCTTTCTGAAATGAACGAAATGAGATTTAATGTGTAAAATAAAACATCATTTAAAAAATGTAGAAATTGGTAAACTTTAAATGACAGGAAGTCTGTAACTGGACTAAAGATCTTTAAGACCGCAGAAGCCACAGTTACAGTCCTTCAGCTGGAGATGCGGAACTAACACGTTAGTTTGATGAGACACAACTGAGTGATAAGAGAAACTAACCGCAGGTTTTGTTGTTATTATCAGGAAGAACAGATGTTACACTTTATCTGTGTGTGTGTGTTAAACCCTCTGAATTTAAACATTCACAATCTGTGTAACGTTAGCGTTCATGAACTGAGAATAAGCGAGAAAAATTACAAAATACATCAAACAAGACTTCAATGGCATTCAATTAGTTGTTAGTTGAAATAGTTAGCTGCGGATTTAATGTTTTCTTTTTAAAGCTCGCGATAACTGAATATATATTTATTAACATATATGAACAAATATGAAATGAATAGCGCATGTTTTAAACGCATTCTTCTTTGATCTGTCAGTATCACAGCACACACACACACACACACTGTCATTCACACTGCTGTCAGTAGTGAACATGCACACAGATATACCAGCTCATCCTCCTGCATTGAAGCCGCCAGCGGCAGCCCGTCCGCCAGCCGGGCGATCATCGTCAACAGCACCATCTTACTGTAATATCAGATAATATCAGATATACAACAATAAAACAACAGTTAACAGCTGTGAAACGTCTGTATGGAGATCACAGCTTCACAACACTTAGCGATGAGCTGGACGGAAATACGTCACCACCGAGTGTCGCTGTGTTTTTGTCCCGCTGGGGTTTACTTTTGGTTCCGCATTGGTTGACGCTCACTGTGGGTGAGAAAGAGGTGTATTTAAATGTTGCCTGTTGGCATCATTTGTTTACTTATGTATTCGAGAATCTTTCAGATTTCGACTTACAAAAAAGAAACGGGTTATTATTGAAGAGTAAATGATCAAATAATCTCCAGTGTGTTTGTATGTATGTTGAGTACTTATGATTAGTAAGAGTAAGAGTCTCTCGTCAGAAATGGGAGACATTCGCTGTTTTAAACTAGAAAACAAACTTCCAACTTTCTATATTAAGTATTTAATGGTCTTATACATATAAACCACAATTAATTTATTATAAATCTTTTAAAGAAAAGCGTCAGGAGGCGACAACGTGTGTGTTCCGCCAGAGGGCGCAATAGGACCGGGGCGTCGTGCTCGGGTCCAATATTAAGGTAAGCGTAATAAAACAAGATAAAACAAACCTATACACACACACACATACAGGATTGTTTTATCTTGTTTAACTAGTCTAAATACAGACTTATATGTTTTTTATATAACACGAATATAATAGATTTTCTAATTGGAAAGACTAGTCGTGGCCTCTTAAGGCTTTATGAACTTTACACCTATCTCAAATGAATATTTCATAAACTGAAGCTTACGTTACGTTAACTTTCACTTGTAAAAATAGGACAATAATTCTTTATCTCGCCTTTATATGATATATACAGAACAACTGAATGTTTCAAAACAGTATGTAATTTTAATTATATATGTAATATTGTAATTTGGTTCGTATAAAATCATATAAGAATCATATAAAATAAATGCTTATAAAAGGGTTTGTAGGTAATATTGTTGGTGTAACAATTATAATTATAATATATAATGAGCACTTTGTTCAGACGGGTAACTGGAGGTGTTGTGTGGAAATGTGGATGACTGGTGTTGTGACTGGTGTTGGTTCCTCCTCTCTTTACGTCGAGGCATGTGGTTGGTTTATCAAACGGGTTTGGTAAGATGGCTGCAGTTCTTGAGTAAATCAGGAGCAGCGGTGCACATCACTGGATCCTTTATTCCCGTCCGCGTGTGTGTGTGTGGACCGAGCGCGACGCGTCTCATAAGTGAGTGTTTCTCTCTCATAGAAACGCGTTTGAATAGTGTTTGCGCGTGATTCGGGTTGGGCTGATGTTTGTTCGTAAATGCAAACGATTGCTTGTCTTTGTCGTTGGTCTTTGGCGAATCGACTCCTGGTTTTATTTAGTGCATGATCAGTTCGAACCCTGGGCTGCGTTTCAAAACCTTCACCGCATGTCTGGTCATCACAGGCGTCCGAAAGGAACGGAGCGTTTTTGAGGGTGTCCAATGGTGCCCAAAATGAAAACAACCCGTGGATACAGCGCGTAACACAGGGAACGGCGAGATGAGATGGCATGGACGTTTATTAACTGAGATTCAGTTCCGTGTGTGTGTGTCGTTCTCTGTGTGTGTTTTATATGCACGAGTTTAATCTTTAGTGTATTTAATGTACGCATGTTTAAAGGCTGGGAAGCTGTATGTGATGGTCGAATCTCTCTCTCTCTCTCTCTCTCTCTCTCTCTCTCTCATCAGCAGCAGCAGCAGCCTCCATCTGTCTCTCTCTCTCTCTCTCTCTCTCTCTCGTGAGTAGCGTGTGATGGTTTCACACATATGTCTTTTGTTCTGGTAAATAAAGAAACTGAATGGTAAATAATAGCGGCTTCGGGTTTCGCTCTCGGTCGGTGAGTTCAGTGATCGTTTTAAACCGAGAAAGCGAAAGAGAGACCAAAGTTACGGATCGCATCTGTTAATGTAAATCTAAATAAGAGCGCTGTTTATCACTGGTGCCATTTAAACGAAAGAATGAGATTTACAATGTTCATTCAAATGTTGCTCAATTTAAAGAGATTTAGTAAAGGGTGTAAATGAATTTTCTGCAGTTGTTTCAGTTTATGACTTTCAGTGGCTCATGAGAGAGCGTGAAGCTGAGTGTGTATACATACAGAAAACAGACCCGTTACAGCAGCCACAGAACTGCTATACAATACTATACAATTGATGTTTTCTCATTTCAGATGAATATTTATGGGACGATTTAGTAAGCAAGCATTGTTATCTTAATACAGATGGAAAAAATACAGACCTGACCCCAGGGCTAATTTGCATGAAGCTGTAGCCCTGTGTGTGTGTGTGTGTGTGTGATGCCACAGATCATGTAAATTGAGATACAGTCTGTTTGTACAGTGTACAGTGTTTGTACATTTGTTGGTTGTTTTCTCTTGGCTGTTATAAATGCTGTGTTTCCCTAATTCCTCATTGATTGAGCCAATGTTGCTGTGTTGGGCTTCTCTCTTGTCTACTAAATGACTGCTTTATCTCTCATTACTGCCTTTAACTTTAACTCTGTCCTCACTGAAGAACGCTCTCTCTCTCTCGCTCTCTCTCTCTCTCTCTCTCTCTCCCTCCCTCCCTTCCTGTCTCCTCATGGGTAACGTACTTAAACAGCAGAGCAATTATTTCAACATCTCTCCTCCCCCAAACTGCTTAAAACAGAAAGAGGGAACAAAAGTGAGCGAGTACGAGTGTTGAGCTGTAAGATAACGGACGACACAGAGAACTTTACTGTGTGTTTGTGTATGTGTGATGAACTCGTCAGGCTTGTCCGTCTGATAATCTGTTTAAACAGGGATGAGGGCTCGACTCTACAGCCGCTGTGGGTGAGTGAATATAGTTGAGGGGCTGCTGCTCTGTGGTGGAGATGAATGGAGTTCTCTGGTTCCTCAGAGCAGTTTGTCAGGGTTCAGTGTTTGGATCGTTTTCATTGTGGATTTAAAAGACTGCTACTTTCCCTCCCATGATTCCTGGTGAGGTTATTACAGTGAGTGGTGGCGCAGACAGCTCTCAGCCCTGCGGCGTGTGTGTGAGTGTGTGTGTGTGTGTGTGTTCATGTGAAGTGTGAGGGTTATACTGTAAGTAGGTTATTCATTTATGTCCTCACACATGACTCAGTTGTTTGTGTTGTCAGAGGAGCAGGAGTTATGAAGGGATGTCTGTGTTTACGTCTGAACAACTACAGAATGAAAGTGTGTATGTTAAGTCGTTTAAGCGATCATATAGATTCTGTCTATATGTGTAATGTCTATAACATTCTGTCTGTGTAAGAGTGTGTCCAGATGGCTAAACACATGAATGTATTCTTTCTTCCTCTGATAGATGATACAGTTTTTCATTTTAAATTAAACTGAAGCTCCTCTACTGGGACCAATTATGGGGACCTCTGTTGTTTTGTGGTGATGTTTTGTTCTGGAAGAAGTGCTGATTTCTAAATGTTTTTGTTTTGACTGCATTTATTTCAGAACATTAAGTAACTGTTAATTTTGATACCTGTTGTTGAAAAATAATAATAACAATAAACAAAGCATGTCTGGTTTCAGCTCATCAGTAATCATATGACATAACAGCTATCCAGCAGAGAGACTAATGATAAAAACCACCCA
>JAZGTJ010017633.1:0-11934 GCA_036877575.1 Botia almorhae
TAATTATGTATAACAAATAATGCATAACAGCGTTTCAGAGATTCGATTAAAATAATGTTATCCTCGTTTAAGACACTTTCATGTATATGGCCGAATAAATTTTAAAAAATCCTTATCTTTCAACCAAACTAAGTTCATGTTTTGTTTTTGCTTATCAGTGTTTAATTATTTTATTGCATTTATTTGACGACTCCCTTTGTAGAACGGCCAATTCATAAGCGCGTAGAAAACTACAGAAACGGTCAGTTCTCATCACGCTGTTCTGTAATAAAAGAGTTTTGACTCTTTTAATAGAAACAAATTACCAACAACTAAAATTTAAGCTATTTAAAATCCCGTTTTCGTCAATCACCTGCAATGCCATTATACTAAGTTGTGCTACAACAATAAAAACGATAATTATTATTATTAATAATTACATGTATTATTAATAATATGACAAATGAAGAGGACAAACGTCTCTGCCCGTTTTGTGCTGTTTACTATTAAAATAGTAAAATAGTGCCGTTTACTGTTAAAAGATGGCAGTTTATTCTCCCTTTATAGAGAAAACAAACCTGATGTTCAGTTTTATTCGGACTACTAATAAAAACTAAGAAAAAAACGAAAACAAAACTACGAAACAGCGTATCTGATCTTTCCACATTTTGTTGACAAAACGGTCACGGTACCGACACGTTAAGAAACATAGAAACGCGGATAGTCATTATATTAAATTATATTTATTTTCATAAAAGTGACCCATAACACTGTGTTTTCAGCGCCATTAACCCATTTACAATATAAAAACGAGCAAAATGAATAGACACTTAAAATCTCCAAGCACTTAACAGACAGATACACACGATTCATGGACACGACATAAAGAAATCTGCAGGTAGGAGAGTATCGTAACTGCGATATTATACAAGCATATCTAGACGAACCTAGATCTACGTAAAACTTCAAATCCGACATGGACAATTCAATATAAATCTCGAGATAAAATTAGCATGAACATCTGCTGTCAAGTAAAATACGCGGGAATAAAGGTGCTTTTGACTTCAACGATTGTCTGATAAACACAAAATAACAAAACCGTCTTTCCGGCTCACTCATTTCGTCGGCAACGGCAATGAGTTTTACCCTCTTACACTCCACTTCATAAATGCCTTATAAAAATGCAAAATATTCACAAATGAACATGCAAAATGGTCGTGTAGGTCTTGGAAATGAAATGAAAGGGCGTCAGTCCGTTGAAGCGCTGGAAAAACAGCATGCTTTTCTCCTTTTGTTGAACAGAATGTGGCAAAATGGCCGGCCCCCTTGTTGCCCGTTTTCTCACAAGTTTGTTTCTCGCTGGGCTAAAATGTTCCATATTTGTCTGATAGGGCATCATACGTCGAAATCAGAGTCACTGTCTGTCACTGAGAGAATGGTCCCCGCTTCGCCACGTTCATTCATACTGGAGACACTGGTAGTGGGGCTGGCGGCCGCGCACGGGGACTCGGCGGAGCTGTGCGGTGTGCACCCGGACTCTGACATGGACCGCAGGCCGCTTTGACCCAGTCCGTGATGCTGAAGCCTGAAACAGAGAAATGTTTAGATTGAGTTAAGTTGATTCACACTCACTCCCTATACTGTTTACATTACATAACATATACATGAACCTGAATTTTGCTCAATCAGTGCGAGGAGACCACATGAAGATGAGTATAAAGACTTTGGGTATAACTTGGTAATTTCTATTTTGAAAGCTGTAGGAGCAGCGCTGTTCTTCAAAATCAAAAATGTAATATAGCAAATAATATTATCTTTAACTACATTAGCGTTGGATTATATTGTATCTGGTTAATGCATTTTGGATTCAAAGAAAACTACACGGTCAATGTATAATCTCAAATAATACTTTTTTTAATTTAGATTTATTTAAAACGAGATAAAAAAATAAAGATCCAATTAGACTTTTGCTGCTTGGATGTCAGCTAACATTACTATTTATTCTGTTTTACAGTAAATCATTAAACTATTCAGAGTTAATTTAATTTTTAAATAAGGCAAAACGCCAATACGATAATGTACGTTTTCTAAATCTTTTACAATTCACGTCTCCAGAATTTAAATTGTTAGGCTACAAAAACAAACGAACTTTATTCTTTCCCAATAATCAATATAAAATAAAATAATAGTACTCTATTTTATGATTTAATATCAGCTTTGGATAATTATTGCACATCATTCATTTTCCCAGTATTCACTGTTAAGTCTCAAAACCATTAATAAACTGACCTGTTTTTTGCAGCCGCTGCTCTGTCTCTCTGCCTTCGGTTTTTAAACCAGTTGCCCACTTGTGTGGGGGTCAGTCCAGTGGCTTGTGCCAGTTCCCTTTTCTTGCTTGGATTGGGGTACGGATCCTGCAGGTACCACTCCCTCAACAAACCGCGGGTTCGTTCCTTGAAACAGTGGGTCTTCTGCTCGCCATCCCAGATGGTCCGTGGCAAAGGGAACTTCTTGCGCACACGGTATTTATCAACGGGTCCGAGCGGACGACCGCGCAGCTTCTCGGCCTCTTGGTAGTGCGCTTCGAGCCACATCGCTTGGAGCTTACCATGAGAGCCTTTGGTGAACTTGTGATTTTCCAGGATGTGATACAATTCACGAAAGCTTCCGGTGTGATACGCGACCACCGCTCTCGCTCGCTGGATGGACTCGTGCTTGTTGATGGCATCGCAAGCTCCGGGTGCCACGGGCAACGACCAAAGAAAACGTCCGAGTCTCTCGATGTCCCCGGTTTCTTCCAGCGTCTCGCACACGCTGGCCACCTGTTCCGCCGTGAAGTTTAGGGTGGGTAGCTGAAACATCGGTAAGTCCTCCGGGGATCTCGCTCTGGGAATGCTGCCCGCTAGAAGCAGAGGGCGATCCGCGAAATTGGGCAAGAAAAGATGCGAGGGATAAAGCTCTAAAGGAGATCGGAAAACCATGGAGTCGACGAAGAGAGACAAACAGACGGGAAAAGACGGCAGACCTAACGTGGTGTTTGTGCTGCAAAAGTGCCACGGAACAAGTAATATCTAGCCTTAATCAACTTCGAGTGCGGCGCAGATGCATTTTGTTTCGCTTTTCTATTGGTCTTCCTGGTGTCGTGCTGTGGTTGTCATGGCAGCCCTGCCAATCACTGTCAAGCATGCCCGTCATTAAGCAGTGCGCACTACCCTACTGCACACTCGCTTTGCGCGCAGGGTTTTATCGTAGCTCCAATCACAACTGGCCACTCACTGCGGGATGTTTTCTGGCAGGCGAATGGTGCGCCAGTTCACTGGACGGTAGGAGGATTAATAGGTGGAATATTGCTTTATTACTGCGAGGGGCTTAACACTGCTAAGGGCGAAAACGGTTCCCCGCGTGTGTGTGAAAGTTGGCGAGCCGCTCAGCAAATAAACGAAACGCAGTTTAGTTATTTACTAAATATTTATACCGCGTCGAAGCGCAGAGAGACGCGTGTGCTTATTTAAACACGCGAAAGACAAATCATTTCTCAGACACATGCGATGGAAAAACATCAACGTAGAGGATATAAGAAAACTATTCACCCCCCAAAAGATACAAATATTTTTAACGCAAAATAAATATTGCAAAAATTGCCTTGAGGGAGAATTTACTCGCGTGTAAAAGTGTAATACGTTTGTTTTTGTTTTTTTACATTTTAACCTCTTTATTCAACCGGCAATTGTGAACAAAAACGTTTAACATTTCCACGCACGAGTTCTTATTTCCGCAACGCTTATTCCGTGTCATTGTGATCATTATTGGTGTTATTTTGCCTCCTTATCATTTTAAAAGGCGAGATAAAATGTCAATGGGAAACAAGATCGGCTTGTTAGTCCTGAGTCAAATAACATTCTTTCACAAGCGCTTTTGTTTGCACAAAGCGTGTAATTAATGCCGCAAACAAGTTAATTCATTTGGCCTAATTGTCTGTTTATCCTGGGGCTTAGCGCGTAATGGTCTTCTCTCCAGTATACCACCACTACTGCCTTAGATTAAAGATTAATGTGTACAGTGAACAGGCGGTCATGTCTTCAGATTTTTTTTTTCATTAATTGGGGGTTAGCAACAACAGTCGCGACAATAACATGCGCTTTATACGATCCGAACAAACTGCATTGCTCCGAGGCGAGATTTAAACATTATCTTAGGTCGGCTACAGGTGTCGGCATAATAATAACCGCAAACAAAAGCGCTAATCTCGCTTCCCGTAGACAAGTTAACGAGGCGGCTTTGTTCATCTGGATTAGTTAATTGGTTGAATATCGTGTTCACTGCAAATATGAACCTTTATTTACACACGAACTGAGCACAATAATATACATAGTATTTGTTAAATCCACAAGAAACAAAGGTCTACAATTAGAATTATATTATGATCAATGCAACTTTACAACAGCATCTTAAATAAGTACCAGCATTGCAATTATGCAGTGATAATTTTCAATTATACGTTATTTACTGACAATGTACGCACAATTTCCTCTAAGATAGGGCTGTATCATTGACAGTGAATGTTATGGGTTTATATACGATATAGAGATAAGATTTTAAATACAGATAAAGGAACGTTTTTTCCCTACAAGAGTACGCCCATAACTAGCAAAGCAAATACTAATATATAATTTTAAATCTTGGGCTATATTAAAAATTCATGGTCTTTAATTCACAAAAATTTTAAACAATTATGGGACGGCAGCGAAATAGTACTCCAGTGAGATAAAACTTTATGTTTTGTGTGGTACAGTGTTACAGTTTAAACACACAGTTAAACAGTTTACTGATAAACCGACCTCACCAAACTAGTAAGTGATAACAAGCAGTTTTAGAAAACAGCTTATTTTACCAAAATGACCTTGACATGACATGACATGACATGACACGGTCAAGGGGACGGTCAGAAACAGCACCGCGCACAGGCAAACTAAAACCCTTCATTAGGCCAACAGCTAAAAGCACTTATTAAAGTTACAAATAACAGGACACAAAATTAATTAGCGATTACTTTGTTATTTTCGTCAAAAAAGCCTTAATAATGTATGATCGTTTTATTTTTTAATTTATGAAAAAATCCAGAATAAAAACGAAAGCCGCATTTTCTCGTTTATCATGTTAAATATGAGTTTCGTTGGAGCATAATTCATCTCTGTGGATCAATACGGCAGGGAAGGGTATCCACCCTCGTTCAACAAGTCGTCCTTTACGTGCACCGAGTTTCCAGCTCTGACTCCGGACGGAGGAGGCGGCTGAGGGGGAGTCAGTCAGTCACGAATAATCTACAGACATGGCTTTCCCGTGCTGACCAATTTCAACTGTTAAACAAACACCGATCCACGATTAACCTTAGAACAAACACTGCCCACAAACAATTCCGTTAATAATGTATTAAATCAATTGCATACATGCAAATGCATTCTTGAAAATTAGCGTTTATTTGTATCATTATGTACATTAATACCCTATGATTATCTGTTTTGATAATCTAGGCTTTTTAAAATGATCTAAAATATTAAATGAATTGGATCAATTAAAGATGCGGCTAAAATTATACATCTAATGTACATAAGAAGCGTGTATTTACAGGTTTAGTCTGTGTATTAAAATTGACGAGAATTTATAGAGTTATAGAGCGGATTTCAAAATTGTCCGTTTTTTCTTCTTAGCATATTTGAGATACCTCATACATATTTAATTAAGACGGCAGCGTGTTAATACTCTCTCACAGAGCAGATGTTGAGCCGTCTGAATGATGTTTCAGTGTGACTGGCTGTGCCGGATATGAGGACAGTACCTGAGCACTGAATTAATCATTCATATTGGACAGCTGTCTTCAGCCACCAACCATATTCATCAGTCGGTTCTTAAAATATTTATTGAATTTAATTATATCTGCCCCGCTAGCTTTACCAGCCAATTCACCAGTACCGCTCTGACTCTCCTAGGCGCATGCGCACGACTCTTACACTACGATAAAAAGCAAACGTTTGACATGTAAGGTCTGCTTTACTAAAGAACTACTATATAAATGTTTAAGATTTATTGGCATATATGGTATAAATAGGAAGCTTTAGGTTGCCTAATATATCAGAAACCATACGTTAAACTTGAACTGAAGAGCGATAAAACCACGATTAATCGCAAAACTGCCTTTAAATAATCGCGCATGATTCATGCAGCATACGGATCACACGTGTGTGATGTTCTAGGGACAATGAGGTAAAATGATATTGAATAAATCCTTCTTTGTCAAAGCTATTTTATTAATCACAGCTATTAATCCAGACCTCTCATCAGAAGTGGCTACATTAATCGTATTTCGCTTCAAAATGCTTTTGCCTGGCTAGGCCGTTGCAAAAGCAAATTGTGGCGGCCCACTTACAGAAACATAAGCTCATCCTGTCTGAAGTGAGATTTTCCGCAACAGTGGCCCATAAACGAGGGTTTAACAGTATTGTCATTGGGACAAGCTGCTTAAAGGTACTGTGCAGTTTACCTTGATCCATGTGGCCAAGGTTCAGAGTGTAATTTGTTTAATAATGGTGATGGCCATATATGACACGAAGGATTTCAGGACATGCAAATGAGACATATTGTGTGCATCAAGACATTTTTTCACCTGTGTTGCTGAAATCTGTCTCTTAAATGAGTCAAGTCAATGTCATGGAATATCTTCTTTGCACCTGAAACTGAGGCTTCTGGCATCATTGTTACTCAGCCATGAGTGCCTGCCTGTCCTTGCTCTGCAATACAGTCTCTCCCTCTCTCTCCCTCTTTCTCCCTCTCTCTCTGTTCCTTCTCTGTTTCTTCTCTGTTCCTTCTCTGTTCCCTTTCTGTTCCCTCTCTGTTCTCTCTCTGTTCTCCCTCAGTTCTCTCTCTGTTCTCTCTCTCTCTGTTTTCTGTCTCGCACCAACACACACACTAAACGGGGACATTCCATAGACGTTTTATACACAACTAGATACAAACGGAATAACCTACTCCTAACCCTAACAGAAAGCATTCTGCATTTTACAATTAAAAAGCGTGACAAACAAAGACGTCATCAAAAAAGGGTTTGCTCACTTTTGGGTACAAATTTGTCCCCAATATAGCGTTAAGGACATGGCACATCACTACACAAAGTTTTTGCATTATTCTATTTTTTTGAGATTTAACTAAATGCAGTTTATTGTCATAATGGTCACCAGGATTTTTTTTGACGTTTTCTTTCACATTTTTAGCGCTATTGATATCACAGACTGAATTAAAATAAACAGTTTTTCGAACACATACCGAAGATTATTTTCAGTTCTGTGTGTGTCTGTTTAATAAAGCAAAAAAAAACCACATAACCGATGGAGCCCCTCTAATGATCCATATTGTCTGTAATCATTACATGCATTTATCTTGGGCTGCGTTAATGCATAAATCTAAATGAGTATTTGCTTTTGTGTCACTGTTATCCAAGTGATGCTTTTTGTGCTACATTAAGTAATATCTAACAGTTTTCTGATCCTCCACAAAATATCAAACAATTTCCAAACAGTTCCTCGGTATCTGCGCGTTATTTTTAGGAAGGGGAGATACCGTTGCATGATATACATTTAATTTAGCACCTTTGGACACGACAGTTTACACTTCGAAGTTAGTTAAGATGATCTGAAATACACAAATATAAATATATAATCCATGTACTTATTCTGTAATATCCATATGCTGTAATTTGCTAGAAACAATCTGCTCTGCTCTGAAGCTGCCAACCATTCCTATGAAATTTGAGAGTAATGAAACCTTCGCAATTTGTAATGGAGACGGACACAAGCGTTTCTGTTGAGAAAGAGAGAAAAACACAAGCCTAAGACAAAGAGGGAAAATGAATAAGAACAGTTATTCACGACAGAACTGCAGCGGTTAATTGTAGCATGCAGCTGAACGCCAAAAACGAGGCTAATTGAGTGTTTTGAATAACCTTAGAGAATCTAACAGCTTTTCCAATTAAAGTGATGTTTAGGAATACCAAAATAAACACAGCTGACCACTAACTGGGAAGCAAATCTAAATCGGAGACTTAAGGGGCTAATGCCAATTTACGCTGGCAGCAGATGTCATGTTGTTCCAAGCACTAAATCTATGCACATCATGATTAAAGATGAGATTTACACAGTGACTTTAAAGGCAATATTGCAAAGAGCCTCCAGCTGTGTGACAAAGCCGAGCCAATGACAATCATTGCATCTGCTACCTTTCCACCAAACATACAGTTAAGCGAATATTCGCACGCTTCATTATAAATGCATTAAATATGCGCAGCTCAGTCAATAATTTGCCTGTTGCGAGGGGTCCGTATCAAGGTGAACTCATAAACCACTCCACAGGTGGAAATGCAGCACGCATACTAATACACAGAGATGGAGACGTGCCGAGCGCGCTGACCTCGGCTTTCACGATGAGCGTTATTCCACAAGAGGCCGACGTGTTAGCTTAGCAAGAAAGTTGAAAAGCATACTGGATGTCTGTCTGTGAACCTCATGCTGCTCTGGGCTTCCCGTCCTACCAACGGCAGAGAGGAGCAATAAGAAAAGCAACAAGGAATGTAATTAATTCTCAATTCCCCGAACACCAAGAGATCAGAGCAGAGCTGGGCTCATTGGATTTCGCACTTGAAAATAATGCTAAACAGTCTCCGCAACAATATAAAAAATTAATTCCACCTTAAAAGGAAACAGTCCCCCGCTGCAGTTTACCAGCGTGATTGGTTAAAGGGATAGTTCACTCAGAAATGACATGCTGTCATCATTACCTCACCCTGACGTCATTCCAAACCTGAATGACCTTTTCTTCTTCTGCGGAACACCAGTGATCTTAAAATCCCAGTGAGTTTACGTCCATTAATGGAAGTCAAAGGGTTCCACTGTTGTTTGGTGACCGACATCTTATTTTGAGTTCCTTACAAGCAAAAAAGTCATACAGGTTTGGAATGACATGAAGACGTGTAAATGATGGAAGAATGTTTATTTTGGGGTGAACGATCCCTTTAAAAGCTCCGCCCCCTACTTTCACATACGGATTCATCTCTCTCGATTCATGCTTCGGCGTCTTGTAATCAAACGACACGCACACAATCTTGACAGTATTTAGCAGAAGTGGTGCTTTATGACTCCCTCAATCCATGACTAATGCCTGTAATTAATGTCATGCAAGCTGATTAATGAACCCTCCAGCCTCGTTAATCAAAGGCCAGAATTAGTCGGAATACGCAGAATTAAGGAAAATATATGCCAAATATGTTTTATTTGGGCTCACTGTTCAGACTGAGTTAAGGTCTGTTGAAATATGTATTGGAATAGGCAGCTTAGCCTGACAGACTGCTCGCTGTTCTGCATCGGTCTGTGTGTATTCCTGGAAAAGCTTTGAGACCTGGAACGGATGGGAGATGACAACAGGATGGCTAGCGCAGGGCAGGCATACCGGTGGAGTGCTGAGGGAAACCACAGCCTGGACCTACATGGAAATGCACTCTTCAGACAAGCTGATTCTGGAGAGCCGAGGACAAGCGCACCCCAATACCACCACCCCGTCCCGGGCCTCATGAAATAATGATATATCTGCCCGGTCTCATTTCTGCTTCTGTCTCCTACTCTCCTCTAACAGAAGACTTCAAATGAATCGTTTTTAATGAACACTGCAGGACAGGATCAACCACAAATGTAATGATCAACCACTAAACTGTCGGCAGAAATCAAATAATGCTTATCAAATACTGGATTGCTGTGGGTCTACAAGAAGCGAAAATTAAAAAATTAGAAATAGTTCACCTGTGGATCTGCATTTTATGAATCACCAAGAACCACGTTTCAGCTAGAAATCTTTACTGTTGTACTAAAGAATAAATATCAGCTATAATTTGGATGACCTGAGTGAGTAAATTATCAGCAAATGTGGTAAGGTTTGGGTAAACAATCCCTTTAAAGGGTTTCTCGTAAACAGGCGCTCACCTTAAAATCTGATTCGGTAAACATCTTAAAAGTAGGAAAATGAGCTATGTTACTTGGCAGATGAATATTCAGATGACTGCTTATTGAACCGTGGATTAAATTGCTATTGTCCGCATTAAAAATACCGTCATAAGACACTTATAGGTCCATGTCGATATAAGTCCACATAAGTCCTAGCTTTTATTCTAGATCTTAAGATTTTAGTCCATTGAAATCAAACAGTACCTCATCAAGTGCTGGTTTCTTGCCCCCATCAGTGAGCAGCGCTTCTGAACTTGATCTCCTGTTAACAGTTCACAGGATAATGCTTCTGATTCCTCCTTGTGGCGTCTCTGAGGACAAGCAGGAGCAAAACTAAAGCCTGCAGAGTCGGGACAAAAGGGGCCTGTGATATACACAGCCTGGGGTGGAGATTTTGGGGTTAGCCCCTCATCTTCAGATCCAGGCGTGCTGTGTAGATCAATATGAAATATAGTATGCTAACAATCATTATGGAAGATTATCTGCTTACCTAAACTGAGGCCTATAGATCAATCTCTCCATGTAGAAATATTCTTTGATCTTCCTTTTCCAACATCTTTGGAAAGCTTCCACACTGTGTTCGTTCTCGTTGCAGCAGAGATGCAGCAGTGAGGTCACCAAGGGTCAATCTGTAATAAAAAACATAATTGTAATCACTAATAAATACACCACAGTGACAGCCTTTGCTATCTGTTATAATACGACCCAGTGGATAATTTTGTGCTTTAAGGCCTAAATAGAGTAAGATTGCATTCATGTAAAGCTGCTTTGAAACAATGACAATTTGTAAAAAGCGCTATATAAATAAAGTTGACTTGACTTGAGTAAGAACGAAACTGGGCATGACCCACAGCCAAAACCGGGACATTTGTGTCCCGACACACTATTGTAATGGTTCTAGTGAAGATCAAGCGAACAGGTCACAATGCTCTTACTGCCTCATGGACAACGTATGAGTGAAAAGTTAAATAAAGAACACACTCCAAACCCAAAACAACACACATTTCTAGCTGACAAGCTGGAAAGCCCTGTGTGCATGTATGGACATAATTATAGTACAAGTGCTTGTCTAGCTTCGTGAACAAAGCTCCCATCATAATCACTAAACAAGGAGAAAACGTAGTGTTTTCTTAGTCATGTAGTGTATGCAGAAGAAAGCTGCTCCATCAACATATAACTGTGGGTGGATTATTGATATATTTAAGAAGCGTGTTGTAAAGTCTACTTCAGTGTATGACGTTGCATTACTCGCTTCTGATCTGAAAGATCTGTGATGGTTTCTGATGACTGTATCAATAAACACACTGCGGCAACTTTGAACACAACTTCTACAGTGGCCCCTCTGCAGTCTTGTCTCCTTGCTTACCTGTGACAACGTGGAATACTTTTCCAGGAAACTCTGGGAGGTTACAGGAAGTGACAATGGCAGCCATAACGACAGGCCCGAAGAGAAAGACAGATCCATGAAAAATTCATCAGGCCTCCACGTGGCGGGGAGGGGGGGGGGCAGAGACAGGTCCGGTGAGGGGGTTTTAATTTGCCCAGGGTGCCATGCTGCCATGTCCCGTGCTCCAGCACTGCTGTAATTAAAGGGACGGGGCCCTGCGGAAATTGGCTTGGACCCCGCCTGTCCGCACTCTTCTCGGCCTATTCCAAAATCAATTATCTCCGCCAAACAGCTGTAAGGCCCTCACCACAGCCTCTTGCTCCTGAAGTGAGCAAGACATTTGAAATTCATTACCATATAAAGCAAAAGGTCCTTTACGTATTAAACAGCATTTGCCTTCAAATTGTGTTTTCCCTCAAATCTGATGAGAATTGTTCCTCCGGTTCAGCCTCCCAGTGTGAAAGCCAAGCAGCGAGAGTTGATTGCATCATTATTTATAAGGAAACAAGAAAACAAAATATGGGGGGG
>JAZGTJ010017637.1:0-11931 GCA_036877575.1 Botia almorhae
TGGACTTCCTGACTGGGAGACCTCAGACAGTCCGGATCATAAACAGCACCTCCAACACCACCACACTGAGCACTGGAGCCCCCCAGGGTTGTGTGCTCAGTCCTTTGCTGTTCACTCTGCTGACTCACGACTGTGCAGCAATGCACAGCTCAAATCACATCGTCAAGTTCGCCGATGACACAACCGTAGTGGGTCTCATCAGCAAGAACGAGGAGTCAGCATACAGAGAGGAGGTGCAACGGCTAACGAACTGGTGCAGAGCCAACAACCTGTCTCTTAACGTGGACAAAACTAAAGAGATGGTTGTTGACTTCAGAAGAGCACACCATGACCACTCGCCACTAAACATTGATGGCTCCTCTGTGGAGATTGTTAAGAGCACCAAGTTTCTTAGTGTTCACCTGGCGGAGAACCTCACCTGGTATATATATATACACACCTTCCCCACCCTTCTTGTTTGCACTAATTGTTTTTGCACACCTGACATTCCCCACCCTTCTTGTTTGCACTAATTGTTTTTGCACACCTGACATTCCCCACCCTTCTTGTTTGCACTAATTGTTTTTTTGCACATCTGGCTGCCAAAACCACACCGTGTTTACATTGTTATACACTTATGTTTACATTTGTTACACTGTCTTGCGCTGTCTGCACATGTTTTTGCACTTGTGCACTTTATGTATATACTTTGTCTAATGTATGTAGCCCTTATTTCTGTGATGTTTAGTGTTTGTTTAGTGTTTGTTTTATGTAGCACCTTTATCTGGAGAAACGTTGTCTTGTTTTACTATGTACTTGTATATGGTTGAAATGACAATAAACTCCACTTGTAACTTGTAACTTGTTAGAATGATATTAGCATAACTTAGCATGATGTTAACATGATGCTAACATGACTTAGCATTAAGCTAGTATGATGCTAGCATGACTTAGCATGAGGCTAGCATGATGCTAGCATGAGCTTCTGTGTCTCTATAATGTTCTGGTGCTGAGATATAGCTAATTCATGTTGGTTGTTAGGCTGCTCCAAATAGTTGCTAGGGCATGGCTGAACAGTTTACATGGTAATTATTAAGTCAAAAGAGGCCACCCACTTGTCTCTACCATGTTCTGATGCATCTCACCTTTTTTAATGGAAATGAATGGGGTGGTTTCTAGGGTACTGTCACTGGTTGCTAGGGCGTGGCTATGGAGTTGAAATGTTACCATTTGTTGCTGCTTACTAAGCCGAGTGATATTAACCCACCCCCAAGTCTCTACGACATTCTGATGCAGAGCTATAACGTCACGACCATCTGCCCAATGTTAAGTCTATGGAATTTTTCACCCACTTTTTCATATGCCCCAAAAACATCGTACACCCGACCGCTTATAAAAGTCATAGCACACACCACCACAATAAGCCGGTCGATTTGACACCTCATTCATGAGTCTACGACAAACTGTATGTGATGAGTAGTGTGTAGAAATTTTGTCCAGAAAAAGAAGTAGTAGTATGTTGGGTAATAATAGTGATGCTTTGCTTCGCAGGCACCCCTGTTTTACTCATTATGGATCTAATGAGTCCATAATAAGTAACAGGTGATAATAATTGGAAATCTGGAGAGCTTAAGCGGTGTGTGGAGAATGAGAGAGTATCTTGGTTTAAGTGTGACAGTGTTGTTATTTTTGATATACACATACATAGATCTACAGTGTATGTAGTGCCTTCTTATATTTGACTTTTAAGGGTGGTTTTGGAATTTTTGGAAGGGTGGGAGTTTGGGAGTTTAGCAACTGAGATTTTGTTCATCTAATGTCTTGCAATAGGCCCTAGGCAGACAATTCTGAATGACTTTATTACTACTTATTATTTTTCTCACGGAGTGCTGCTTTAGTCATCTTGGGAAAAAAACCCTTAACAGCATTTCAAAAATGTAATTAGCGTATAAAACGCTTGATGCTGTATCACATAACGGCTTTCCAAAAACATTTGTCATTTTCCATCCCTTATGGACATAGCTGACTTAAAAGGCAATTTTTTCTTTTATATTTATTTTAATTTTCACTCGCCTGGGCAGATCATCTGCCTTCATTTGGCAGTGTAACATAAATATCTGCTTTCCTGTGCCTGGCCCACTCAACACTTGGAACACGAATAACAGAGAAATTATTTTCATCCGGAACATGTTTAAAACGGTCCCCAACACTTCACCCATCACATAGAATCAAGCGGGCATGATAGCAAGCAGCTGTAAGCTGGGTCTCTTCTGTGCTGTTGAAAATATAATATTCTGACAGCAGCATGTGGACTGGCTGTAATATCCATATTTTCGCCATCACAACTATATCTTTATGCTGTCTGTCATGACACTGAACATCATACTGTCAAATCTATTTGTGTCAAACCGTTAATAAAGAGACAAAACTTACTGATGTGCTAAACATAATCATTTTTCAAATGTTAAAAAACAAAATAGCAGAAACTTAGCTAATCAGTTTTTAAAACCATGGTTAAGGGCAGTTATGAAACATCATGGATCCAGCACTGGTCCATCACTGTGGTCCAATGGAAACTTCTGGTTATGCAAGAACTATCGTTTGGTTCTTTGGTTAGTTTGTGTCATCACTCCCACATTTGCTGACTGCTTTGGATTGCCTTTAGGTCTGCATTTATCAGTGATTTGCCTGCAGAACCTATCAGAGAGACAATATCTTACTCACACTGCTGTCACCTTGTAATAACTCTCTGTGGTTTTTAAGATTTTCCACGAAAATTCACGATCCTCCAATTTAAAATACGGTTTGAGGACACTATTTTTATTCTAATAGATGTTGGGTTGTGTCTGACATTACACTGTAACCCAAAGTGTTTAGAGTTTCATGACCACAAGTAACCACACAAATATTGATGTAGACAGCTGTTCATTTTTTGTCCCTGGTTGATTAATGTTTTATCTTTAAGGGTCAAAGAGCCTGGTAGATTTCCTCATATGACTCAAAAAGACTATATAGTTTAAATACTTCATATCCGCTTTATTCCATAAAATAAGATAAAGTTATTACAGATGACAATTGATTTACTGATTTCACTTTAGTTTACAGTATGTGTACCTACAGAACTATGTACTTATAGTGTATTCCTTAAAAAGTAATATACCATACAACTACATACTGTAGATTTAATATGGGTTAGGGTTAAGTTCAGAGCTGGTAGGTAGTCAATGTAATTACGTTAAAGTACTGGGTAATATTAACAACACATACATACTCCAGAATTAGGATTAGTGTTTGGTTTAGGGTTAGTTGCATGTAATTATGCACAATTAACTGTTATAATTATAGTAAATACATATATGTGTAACAAAGACACTGTAAAATAGTGTTACCTGAAGTACTACCAATTTACCTTTAGCTAATAATGAAGTCATATTCATATGGTATTGTTTTTGTCATAATAAACTTAATCAGCTTTTCTTTTCTTTTAATAAAAAAATTTAAAAAATGTTTTTTTTTCTTTTATTTAAAAATAATTTAAGAAACAAGATATGGTAATTCAATACATGTTGCTATACTGTGTGTTTATTTTACTTGGGGAAAGCTGCAGTCTATAACTGTCGCCTCTTTATTGCTATCTTTTTAAAACATAAAATTGCAAAATTACTTGCATAGTTATTTTCTCAACATGAATGACAAGTTCAAATTCTAAACAACTGCTGTAAGAACAAGCTACAGTTATTCCAATATCCTCAGCACCCGCACACAGTTTAGTAGCTGAAATTTTTTCTTTCTGTTTGTGGACATGCCAGTCAAACCAACATTTACCACAACTCAACAGCTCAAATTATAAATCATTATTATAAACTTACTATTGCAAATTGAAGTAAGTAAAGGTAAAGAGACAGTTTTGAACACTGACCTGTTATGTATTTGCTCAGTAACAGATTTTTGTTCATTTTTACAGATTGCGACTATAAGGATAAATACCACAATATTTTGTTACAGTACATTTATTTGTAAAAAAGTGGAAAACTATTTGCCACTGGTGAAAAATAAATGTACTCTAAGTCAATTTTATTATGTTTATTAAGTCTTGTATAAAGATACATCACCAAATGTTTAGATATTTACTGAGAAATAAAACAAGGTAACACTTTATTTTACATATGTAACAAATGTCTTTGTTACATATGTTACATGTACTTACTATATATAACTACATGTAATAACAGTTAATTATGCATAATTACATGCAACTACTGCTAACTCAAACCCTAATCTTAACCCTAACCCCACAGTAAATGCATTATTATTATTACTTGGTACTTAAATGTATAACTACACTGTAACAAGGACAATGGACAAAATTCAATGTAAATCAAAACCAAATACAATGTTTAAAAAAAAAAATTCTATTACAGTGTAGGTACAACTGGCCAACTTGCTCCTGTTTCTGAGTACATCAAATGCTCACCTCTAGGCCCATCAAAACATAACCAGATGAATTACATACTAGCGTCTCGTTTTTAGTCTCACACACACACACATTTTAATAACCTAAACTGCCTCTTTTGATGCTGGCAGGGAGTAAAAAAGATTTGTTATCAGGCTGATTGCAACCCAAATTAAGCAAGTGCTTTTTACTTTCATGTGTGATATTGATCTGTAAAGAGGTAACAAAGTTGTGTTTTGTATGTGTGTGTGTGTGTGTGGTCTGTGACAACAGGGAATTATTTTGTTATACTTTGCCTATTAAATACCTCACAAGTTGATCATTATCTACATAATCCCCAGTTTACCTCAACATATTTCATGCCTGACTTTAAAAGCCATGCTGTCATGTCTTTGATTGCTTTTATGTCTATAAATACAAATTCCCATATGCCTCCATGCTAAGGTCAGGATCCAAATGTTAAAAAAACCCTTAATACTGCTGTCTGTCAAACTGTGAACAAAACAGCTGTTTGGGATTATGGAAAATATTGCATAAACCTAGCTTGTCTTATGCATTTCAAATGTGCATGTTTTTTATCTTATAATTAGTGCAACATTATTCTTAGCAATCTTTTGATCATTGTCTCAGTGTCTCATCTGTTCTGCCATTTTGTTATTGATTGTAAACTAGCGTTTGATAACATTAAACTGTAAACATTTGTATGTCTAGACAGGCTTGTTCATCACAGAAGCAAGTGCTTTTCGAAGATTATGGAAATTCCATTGTCTCTCTCTCCTCTCTCTCTCCCTCTCTTTCTCTCTTTCTGTGTCTCTCCCTCTCTTTCTGTCTGTAGTTTACTCATACTCACCTCTTCCTTACGCAGTACCAATACACACATTCATGCAAATAAGCTTTACAAGCTTTAAGTGAACACTGGAGAGGAAGAGGGTACATTCCACAGGAAGTTTACACATCTCTACATCCTCTCTGCCTCTTATCCTCACTGATCAAAGCTGATTGCCAAGGCCTGCGAGGAATGATAAGAAAGAAAGAGAGAAAAATGGTGCATGCGATTTTATTTTATGCTTTATTTTTATTTTATGATTCTTTCCCCCATTGTTTTGTTTACAGTTTTCGATATACTTCTGTATTTTTTTATTTTCTCTTTTTAAAAAAAAGCTTTGGAAATAGTTTTAATGCACAAAATGATCTGGAATAACAATAATCTTGTTTTCACTTACATAGCTGGACGGTGTAAACGCAAAGGGATCTGTGTTCTTTTTCATACTTCATTTTTTGGTTTAAGTTCAGGTCTTTAAACAACAGTTAAAACACATCTGTTGGCATTTAATGCTTTCTGAGCTCATACTATGCTCCATAACATAATTGTATTTTTAGGGTCTGCTGGAATATATTTGCATTATTTACATTTTAAAAAACACTTTTTTTCATAATATACATTGCAGTAGCACCTCTTTTCACCCTTTGCCTGAAACGTTCTGTTCAGAAACACCCAGTGTGCTCTGATTGGTAATTCTGGGTCAGTCTTTCTAAAGGAATAAGCATCTGGCCATGCCTCTGCTCCAGCTTAGTTTGAAAGCAAGCCAAACTAGCTTTATTTAAATAAAAAAATCTACAGTTACTGTTTAATTTTTGCATCCACCAGCAACTCAAAAATAAAGAAAAACAATATTCTTTTAGACAAAAAGATGTAAAAAAGTTCAAGGGTTGCAAACAGCGAAGGGTTGCAAACAGAGAAAAGTCTGTGTTTAGTTTTCTGCATGGCTGATTATTGCATTGCCTTCAATGTGTTCATTCTTATTGGGAAAAGAAACCACAAATTGTTTAGTGTTGTCAAATGTTTGAGGAGTCTTTTCCTGAGGCTCTTGAAAACAGGCTACTTTCAAACAACAAGCCACCAAAGGCCTTTAAGTTTACATTGATGCTTTGTTTCAATTTGCACAATTCAAGGCAGCCTTTATACTTCCTGAAAAAGATGTAATTTTCCATTTTTCAAGATTTTTCAACAAATGTTCAGCAAAAGGATGTGCTTATCCCCTTAAAAATACTATTTGTCAGTTTCAGAAAGAAAATGTATTTCGAGAAAGAAAATGTTTACCAAAACGTGTCAAAATCTGTACAATTTTAAATAATAATTTTAGTTATTTTGTAATTTGCTAGCAATAAACAAAAATTACATTAAAAAATAAAAGATGTAAAAATATAATGACGCTTAGTAGGGGCTATGCTTAGCTAGCTTGGGATGAAATCTTGGTTTGTAGTTATTGCTAACCTTACATTTATAGAAAAGTATTTGTTATTTTTTCCTACAATAACTTAGGTAACAGGGTTAAAGGTCGAGTTTGACAAAAACTACCAACATTATTTCTTCTTTAAAAGTTCTGTTTTTCTGAATAACAGGGTTGTGTTTAAGCACTTGATGCGTTTAAAACTAGTTATTGTACTTCTCAAACGTAATTAATTTTTATGTTAATATTATTATAGTTTATGTGATATTAAATAATATTGATTGGACCAGACATGCATGTTCATACACAAACACACTGCACTACCTTATTATAATGTCCTTTCCCCTAAACAAGAGAACACAAAACCTGTCCCCACAAGGTATGTAAATGGCTTATATTAAACTTGATATAACAGTCAATTTTGGGGACAGTCTTGTCTATGGAAATTTATAGCACTTTGAGAGATAGCGTGCATATCTAAAGCTTCAACTGACAGTCTAGGAAGCTGCCCACTCAGGTATTCAGCCCCTGACTGTGTCCAACAAGCAGATGGGATCCAGATGTGCTGTGAGTGTGTGTAAGTGTGTGTGTGTGTGTGTGTGTGTGTGTGTGTGCGCGCACTATTTCTCTTGACATTTCCGAGATCGGAGTTGCCATGTGGAGCAGTTCAGGAGAGAACACCTGTATTTGCATATCTACTCCACAATGATCTGACATGAAATACAGGATTAAATGTTGTGACTAAAAATAATATATATGTATATAAATGTTTGTCTGTGTGTGTAATAATAATCTATTTTGCGGTGCCTCTTCTTATCCAGGATCATCTCTGTCACAAGACTCTCCATTGATATAATACTGTTTTATCTCCCATATTTGCCCTCTCACAAAGGTTTCCTGTCATCTCCGATAATCCACCTTCCTATCTTCCACCCTGACCTTACATGCAACATACTTAACTTCAAAGAGTTAGCGAGAAGGAGCTCCTGAGTACAGAATGAACTTTTCTGGAATAGAAAGATAAAAGATTTTTAAAAACAGAAGCATTAAGACCAAACCAAACACATCATGGTTCATCTCTCTCTCCATTTGTTGACATAGTACTGAAATAAGGTGATGCTGTCCATTAACCCCTGAGCTTGTGCTTGTGTTAATATGGCTTGTGCCATACACACCTTAATTACACACCTCAGTGAAACATTCACTAATAAAGCCAAACCCTCTTTCCCTTTTTCAGCCTAATGATGCTTTATCTTTTTTTTTGGGATAAACAGCTTGTTTATGCTATTTTGGACAGAACTGAATGAACTGAACTGAAGTATTAGCTTGAAAGTAAATCAGATGAAACATTTTAAATCAGAATACATTTCCTGCATGGATTCTGTATGTATTAGTCTGCTTGACATACATATAGGTTAAAAGCCCTAGACTGGGTCTCCAATAAAGGGTGTTTATACGACGGCACAGATTCCCCAATACAACTTTAGCAAATAACTAACGCTACAACAGCACCGTCTAGTGTTTGAATGAGTCAAACTCCAGACTGGGTCTGCAATGAGGTCTGAGGGGAATTTTGTAAATAAAGCCTGGGTAGAGCAACAACATATTCATTTATTTATGACAGAAACTTTTCTGATTTTACAGATTCCTCAAATGCCACATGAAGAACCTATTTTTCATTTAGCTCATTTCTAAACTGTGGTACTATTCAAAAGTTACTATGCTGGCATTATACTGAAGGATTTGATTGGCTGTATTAACCATACAGTACATACAGTATTGTTTAAATGTTGTATTGTTCTTTTTCTGTCTTTGAAGTTTTGTGTCTATATGTACCAATGTTTTTGTTGTATGTTCAGTGATTTCCTTAATAACACCTTGCTGAAAATACCAGCTTAGACCAGCAGTTATATCCTTGTGTATTCCCAAACCTTTTGAGATTGTAACTGCAAGACAGTGAGATAATAACTGCAAGGCTATTGCATATGACTCCATCTTAGTAATTAAAAAAGGAATTATCTCAGCAATAGTAATTAAACAAATAATAAATAGCATACAAGTTGCAGGGTAGGACGTAAAGTTTAATCTGAATAAAAAATCAATTTATTTGCAGGAAATATTACATTGGGTTCTATACAGCATTTTCAAGCATCCAATAGGTGGCGCTGTCACAAAAAACTAATTGTCCTACACGAGCCAGCAGTCAAGTGGCACAGTCATTTACACGCAAGTTCATTTTCTTTCGCGCCAATTGCTTTTTTGAAGAACAAACGGTTCCTCACAAAACACAATAAAGGCTTGTGATTTTGCGCGCGCTAAAATTGTGGCGGAAAAAATCATCACTGTCTAGACATGATCGAACTTCTCCTAGATCAATGTCTAAGAAATTAAATGTGTCTTTTTAACATGCAATTACGAGTGGGAGGCAGGGATTCTTTTAATGGTGGCCAAGCCAAGACCCGCCCCTGCCGCATCAGCAACTCAAGGATTTTGAAGTAGGTTTAACAGTAGCGCACGCTTGCAGTGCTTTGGTCAAAATAGAGAAGAATGTGAAGAAACATATGAAGAAATAGATTATTATAGTAAAACAGCCAGTTAGTCATTGAATTCGAATCTATTGCGTTATGGAACTCTTTATTTCGTCACTGTATAAAAGCGTGTGCACAAATAGTTCTTTCACCCGTATACCGTTAGGTATCATTGGACGATTCTGGCTTTTGGATTTCGGTTCAAAACGATTTCTGTTTGGTGAACGATTTAAAATGAGCATTTCGTTTAGGATTAGTGTGCATTTATAAATAGGGTACAACTTTTTCAGATTAGTGCTTGATTATATATATCAGTACGAATTTCTGATCAAAGTAAGATTTTAGATCTGTGTAGGATCTCGATTCTGTTTACGATCTCAGATCAGTCTACAGTTTCGGATCTGTCTGACATAAGCGATCTGTACGATTTAAAATCAGTACAGTTTTCCAATTTCAGATCTGTGTAAGATCTTGATTCTTTTCAAGACTTTGGATCAGTGAACGATTTTGGCTCTGTGTAAGAACTCTGATTCATTACATTTTTAGATATGAGTGATTTCAGATCTGTGTGTGATTTGCGGTCATACAATCTAGGATCTGTGTAAGGAATCAGATCAGTGTACCGTTTAAGAGCCACGAATTCAGAGCACTGTACAATTTTTGGTCTGTGCGCAATATCAGATTAGTGCAGTTTCAATTTTGTATTAGTGTACTTTTAAGATCGGTATACAATTTACAAGATCAACATCACCAAGATTGTGGAACAGATTTCAGACACAACAGATAACATGTTCTGGAACAAATGTAGATGTCTCAGGCTAGTCAGCTGTAACAGTGCCACAGAACAACATGCTAATTCTGGTAAAGTTCTTTATATAAGGATACATACAGTAATGTGCAAAAGTCTTAGGCTACCAATACATTCAGATGGTATTTAGGCAATAGTTTAATGACCATATATAATTATTTCTTAGTCTATTAATTCACATACAACCAGACAGTACAGGAAATTTGTGTAAACTATTAAAAACAGAAAGCAGAAAAACTGCTTCTGTAGGCTAAAGTGTTTAAGTATTTAAGGGCTTAAGTATTTAGTGTGATATCTCCTTACACTTGATCTAAAGCAGGAACCTGACTCTCTTAAACCTATATGACCCCAATTTAGCATTTTATTGTGTAAATTAAAAATGCATAAGGATTTTCTTAAGAACAATATTAACATATGATCAATGTAATTATTCAGATGTTGGTCTATTGCGGCCACACCCACCACCTGAAAAGAGCACTGTTATGAAACCAGAAGACGGAAAAGTTCACATCTTGACGGGAGAAAATGGTGGGACTGTCTTTGGCTCCCGGCAGCTCAATCACACCTTCTTAAACCACAGAGGTGAGCTTGTTAAACCAACATTAAACTGCCATGCTAAAGTTGGAATCAACTGTAACATTTTAGTTAAGGAAAAGACTTGATTGTACAGTAAAATACACAATGTACATGCTGTTTTAACATGTAATAAATCTGATGTTATGCAGGTGTTGGTGGACTGCGGCCACACCCACCAGCTGAGAATAACCCATTCAGGGTGCCTGAGGGCAACATCATGGTGCTCGGTAAAACACTGAAAGAAGAAAAAATGAAGGTTAGTTATTATATCAAAATAGAATCTGTCCAAATCATATTTACATACAGATGTCTGAAAATGTGTCACAATAGACTGAATTTTTTTAGAATAAATAATTGTGACAAAACTTCTCTTATAAAATGCGTTAAAAGATTGCAGTGCATTCTTTTGCTTCTACCAGGACCGAGCTTATCAAAAGACACTTTCGGTAAGAGATCGTCCCACGTTCTCCAGCATGATGAAAACTGTTAAACTACCAGACATCGTAAAGAGAAAGGACAGTAGGAGCAGCAAGTCCATCAGACCACTCTCAGACAGAGGTGAGCCTGACAAACCTTAAACCAGTGTGCTAAATTCTTTCATAGGAACTTTATTTTAACATAAAATAAATATGATGTTTTACAGGTGTACAAGCACTGTGCCAAAACCAGCCGACTGATCAGAATAAGCGAGAGATCCTGGAATATTTTAAAACACAATTAAAAAAGGATCCACATAAAGCAGACGTATAAGCATGTTTTTTTTTTAAATACATTTGTATTCCAATGAAATATCCCTTTTGTAAAAACCATTTTCTGTTGTTCCTTCTTTGTACAGAAACATTGTGACCATCGGAGCGTCCAGCAGTATATGTCTGACATTAGAGAATGTACACGGATAAATGTAAGAGACTGTTTAATAGTTTTTTATTGTGTCAAATGAATATGAACATTAGAATATGTCATTGTTGAGTAAAATGAAGTAACACAATATTTTAAATTACCTTTCCATTTCATTGTTAGCTTGCAATTTCCTACAAGAAGGAGGAAATGTGCAGACTGGACCAACAAATGTCTGTGGAGGAAAAGAACATCTTAGATGAAAACAAAAAGCTGAAGGAAGCTCAGGCTTGTTTTACTGAGTCTTTAAATGAGTCTAAGAGGGCTCTTCTGAAAGCTGAAAAAGAGTAGGGGATTTGTTATGGTTGTAAAGCAATGAATTTTGACACTGATTTTCATTAAGTCATAATTCTGAACATACTGGTTTTCACTCAGGGCTCAGGATCTGATCGTGTCCAATTTGGAGCATGACACAATCCTCAGAAGCAAGAAAGAGGCGAAAGGAGCTCTTGAAAAGTA